>JAODAL010016037.1:0-81929 GCA_025379985.1 Phyllomedusa bahiana | reverse complement strand
TCATAATTATTTTTTTTGCTGCAGAAGGAAAGTAAAAATAAGCAACTAATTCTCACCTCCATGCAAGCACTACTGAGGTTTGTCATCTCCCCCCGGGGCTTCTGTTTTTTTTCCCTCGCTGGCAGTTGAAGGTCACATGACTATGTTGAGCGATTTACGTTGGCTATCGATAGGGGCATAGTCGATAGTCGCCACCACGTAAGGTTTTTTTTTTCGATAGTCGATAGCCCCGATCATCTCCAGGACCATTAAATCGGGGGGAGAGAACAACACCTTAATTCTTACACCCAAACGGGGGCTGGAAACGGGAATTAAACCCAAAACAGTCAAATGGATACCTCAACATTTAGGCAACCATTTAGGTTATAAAACCAAAAAAAAAAAACACCAACATTCACTACCCTTTTTACCCAGCATGACCCTTAAACCTGCATCACCCACAAATTAAAAATTCAAAGGGCATATGATTTAACCACCTCTTATTTGAACGGACATTGAATATGCCTGTCCGGGAACGCAACATGACCCTTAAACCTGCCCCCGGCCCCACAGATTAAAAATGCCGGAAAAAAAAGGAGTTTTCAACCCCATTTTATTTTTTCACTGGACATTGATATACCGTCCTGGGCCCACAGCGACCCCCAAACCCCTGCATCCCCCCAATTAAAAAAGTGCCGAAAAAGGAGTCCTTTTCAACCCCATTTTTTTTTTTACATGACATTGCCCCTATACCTGTCCTCCCCACACAGACCCCAAACCTGCAGACCCCCACATTTAAAAAGGGGCCGGAAAAGGAGCCCCCTTTTAAAACCACCATTTAGTTGAACGGGACATTGACATGCCTTTCTGGACACAGCATGACCCCAAAACCCCGCATGATCCAGCTATGATGCGATGAGACTTTTTGTGGCCGTGACTGGGGGGACGAGGGAAACTGCTAATGCAGGTTGCTTTAAACCCACTGAAGGACAGATGGCACGATTTTTGTTACTTAATTCACGGGGCCCCGCCCCACGAGACGGGCCTGACGGTCCTGCAACTAACGACCCGGGGCATGCATTTTTTCCCAGCACGGGAAAAGGAGCACCTCTCTCGTACCTCTACCTCCATGTCCCCCCCCCTCTTTGCTCCTTACCACCCTGCTTTTTTCGCTCCATGTTCAGAATAAAAAATTTGAGAAAGGGGATCGAATAGTTTTTTTTTTTTAAATCTCTTATTTAAAAATGGCAAATCACAGCAATTTTCAAATCCCCCAATCAAAAAAAAAATTCTGGATTCAAATTTAAAAGCAAGGGGGTCTATCAACAAATCGGGGGTGGGCAAAAACAAAAAAAAAACTACTGTTATGTTTTTTTTTTGGTATAAAAAACGGTATTTTTTTTTCACCTTTCAAATTTACCTGTTGGGACTATAAATTGCCCGTTTTAAGATTTTTCGGGATGCTGCTCATTTTAACAAAAACTGGTGCGAAAAGTTTAAAAAACACGATCGTTAAAATTTTTTTGTATAATACACTATTTTTTTTTCACCTTTCAATTCACCTGTGGTGACTATGAATTGCTTTTTTTTAAGATTTACTGGATGCTGCGCCAATGAACAAAGCTGGGTGCGCAAAAGTCAAAAAAAAACCTACTGTTTTTGTTTTCTATAAACACGGTTTTTTTATTTTGCACCTTTCAATTTTACCTGTGGTGCTATAGAATTGCTGTTTTAAATTTACGGGGTGCGCGTCATGAACAAACTGGGTGCGCAAAAAGTCAAAAAACATTATCTGTTTTTTTTTCGTATAATACAGTATTTTTTTTTTTCACCTTTCAAATTCCCTGTGGGACATAAATTGCGTTTTAAATTTACTTGGGTCTGCGTCAAGAACAAAGCTGGGTGCGCAAAATCAAAAAACCTTTTCTTTATGTTTTCCCCTATAAAAACGTATTTTTTGCACCTTTTTAATTCCAACCCTTTTGACTATAGAATTTCTTTTTAAGATTTTCGTGGGTCTGCGTCAATGAAAAAAACTGGTGCCAAAAGTAAAAAAAAACACTTATCTGTAGTTTTTTCGTTAAAAAACACGGTATTTTTTGCACCTTTCAATCACCTTTGGGTTTTACATAAAATTGTTTTTTTAAAAAAATTTTTTTTTGGGGTCTGCATCAATGAAAAAGCTGGGTGCCAAAAGTAAAAAAGCACGTATCTTTTATGTTTTTTGTATAAAACACGAATTTTTTTGCACCTTTAATTCACCTGGGTGACATAGAATTGCGTTTTTTTAAATTACATGGATGCTGCTCAATGAAAAAAACTGGTGCCAAAATCAAAAAACACGTTATCTGTTTTATTTTTCGTATAATACACGGTTTTTTTTGCACCTTTCAATTCACCTTGGTTTACATAAATTGCTGTTTAAGATTTACAATGATCGCGTCAATGAACAAAGCTGGGTGCGCAAAAGTCAAAAAACACGTATCTGTTTTTGTTTTCGTATATCAAAGGTAAAATTTTTTGGGAACAAAAAAACCTGTGCTGACTACAAATTTTCTGGATTTTTAAATTTTTTAAACCAAGGGTTGGAAATATCAACACAGTTGGGGAAATTGGGAAAAAATTTTAAAATGAACACCTATCAAATGAAAACTAAAAAAAAAAGTGGATTTGCACCAACAAAGAGACCTGCAGTTACTAAAATATGTGATCCAATAAAAGTTTCAGGGGTGCCCAATTCCCCGGAAATATTTTTAAAACAAATTGTTAATAAAAAGATATTGCATGCAATGCTACACTAACTTGGTAACTTTAAAAATTTCCCGTGTTCTTTTTTAGATAACTTGTGTTTTCGCCCGCGGGCCCCCCCCCCCCCCCTCCCCCTGTGACTTTACAAAACGTAGCGCTGCTTTAAAATTCTCAGCTTACACATAAAATCTTCAAATCTCTAATCTAACTAAATTGAAAAGGAACACAGCTAATAGTAGAGGTTTCCTGTCAAAAAACAAATTTCGCTGAGCTGTTTGGGCCACAAGCACACGCACCCTATTCCAAAAACGCGAAGCACTAAACTGAACAGGAAACGCGTTTCTATTTTTTACGAGGCAGTATTTTTTTCCCGCCCAATCACAAACATACACACCCATCCCCTGATGTCCGCACACACATCTCACCCCGCCTAATTTCGTAATCTTTATTTTTCTAACCGCCAAAAAACAGGGAAACCCCCGAAAATGGCGCGATCTTTTTAGAAATGCACAGATTTTTTTTCCTTTTTTTACGCATGACTAAAAATTTCATCACCAAAAAACCCTTTCCGATTTCAACTTTTTTCGATAAAAACGCTCAACACAAAAACATGGACAATCCTACATTTCCATTTTGGGAAATGAAAAAGGGGTTTTTCCCAACAGTGTCAATCACTTGGGATTGGGAATTGACAGTTGGGAAAGAAAAATTTTTAGTCAACCACCAAAGTGCAAGTTTTCTCCCCCCTTAAAAAGAGCGAGATCGAAATTTACGTAATAGGGGAACCTCAACTAAAACAAATGGAAAAAAAATCCAGAAAATCATATTTTTGGAAAGAAATTTTTTTTTACAAAAAATGGGGGGAAAAAAAAGTATTTTTTTGGTCAATATCAAAAGCTCAACTCAATACTTTTTATATAACCTTTTTTTGGCAAGACAGAGGTCAAATGTTTTTTTTTACAAGGTTGGCACACCCCCTGTTTTTGCTGGTATGTTGGCCATTCCCCATGCGAACTCCCCTCACCTTTTTTTGGACTTTTTAACTCCCTCCAAAGGTTTTTTTTTTTGGGGTTAATCTGAACTGGGGTAGTTTCCCTCCAACCTTGAATTTCTTCTTACGAACCCCTCCCCTTCTTTTGCCCTGGTGGTGTGCTTGGGTTCATTGTCATGCTGAAAGACCCAGCCACGTTTCATCTTCAATGCCCTTGCTGAGGGAAAGGAGGTTTTGCACCAAAATCTCACAAAAACGGCCCCTTTCATTCTTTCTTTCACAGATCAGTCGCCCTGGCCCTTTTGTAGAGAACAGCCCCAAAACTTTTTTCTACTTTGGTTTTTTCACTACCATATGACATTCCCTAAAACCTTCTGGATCATCCAAATGCTCTCTAGCAAATTTCCCAAATTGGGCCCAGACATGTACGGCTTAACTCAGGGACACGCTTGCACTACAGGATCTGAGTCCCGGCAGCTTTATGTTTTTTACTGATAGTAGACTTGGTTACATTGGTCTCGCCTTGAGGCATTCACTGGGTCCCCCCTTAGATTATGGAGTTTTGCTCACCGTTCTTGTGATCTTTTTTTGACTAGTGTTTTTAGCGATTATTATCGCAAAGTTTTTAAATCGGCACAGTTTTTATGGGGCGATTTTTTTTTTGATCATGATAAATTTTTGGGTTAAAAAAATTGCATCATCTATAAGATCCGCCTTTTTCGGGGCTTTCCCTTTAATTTTTTGGCGGCCACAAATCAGATTACAAATAAGCAGGGGGAGATTGTGTGCACTCAGAGGGAAATGTTATATTGCGATTGGCTAAAAAAACACATGACCCTCGTTTTTTACATAAACAAACGTTTCCTGTTCACCCCCATGCCCCCCCCACCCCCTCAGAGCAGAAGGGCTCGCTCTGCTTGTGTCCCAAACACCACAAATTATTCCTATTTTTTCAAAGAAACCCCTACATTAGCTGTGATCCTTTTCAATTTAGTTAGATTAGAATTTTTGGGAAAATTTTTTTTTAAAAATTAGGTAAGAAATTTTAAAGGAGCACTACTGCTGAAAATCACGGGGGGGCCCCCCCGGGCGAACACAGACAACTCTAAAAAGAATACTGGATAAAGTTCACCAAGACTAGGAGACATTCAAAAAGCTTTATTATTAACAGTTTTCTATTGAAATATTTTCCTGGGGTATTGGGGGACCTGAACCTTTTTAATACACATCTTTTCTAGTAAATGCAGGGTTCTTTGTTAGATGCAAAACTCCCCCTTTTTTTAATCAGTATACTTTTCCCAAGATGGGGTGTTTTTTTTTCCCTTTTTTGCCCATTCCCCCTTTTTTTTTAAATAAACCCAAACCCTTGAAACCTTAAAAAATTTTGAATCCAGAAATTTTTTATAGTCCCCCCCAACGGGTTTTTAAAAAATTAAAAAGGGGTTCCAAAAAAAATTTTTTGAAAATTATACAAAATTTAAGAAAAAAAGCTTTTAAAAAATACGGGATAAAGTTCCCCAACCAAAAGATTTATTTTGTAGACTTTTGCAATAGCTTTATTTTTTAACTTTTTTTTTCTTTTAAAAATTTTTTCCCGGGAAAATTTTTTGGGGGCAGCCTAACCCTTAAAGGGAAAATTACACATTTTTTTTTCCTAGTAACGCAGGTCTTTTTTTTTAAAAGGGGGCAAAACTCCCCCCTTTTTTAATTATAAATTATACATTTCCCCAAAATAGGTTTTTTTTTTTTCTTTTTTTGAAATTTTTCCCCCTTTCCCAAAAACCTTTTTTTAAATTTATCCCCCAAACCCGGGGAAAAATTTTTAAATTTTAAACCCAAAGCAAGCCCGGGCCACGGTTATGGGTTGGCCCAAAAAACCTTTTTAATACCCCCGTTTAAATTTTTCAAAAATACGTTTTTTTTTTGGACTTTGGGGGGCACTACACTTTTTTTTTTTAAATTGGGGGGGCCCCTTTTGCCCCTTTAACAGGGTAAAAAATATTTCCCAATTTTTTTTTTAACCCCCCCCACCCCCATTTTAAATTAAATTAAGGTTTGCCAAAAAAAAAAAACCTTTTTTTTTTTTTCGGGAAAAATTTCAGTTTACGTTTTTTTTTTTAAATTTTGGCGCGGGGCCACCTTTTTTTTTTTTGTTTAAAACCCTAATTTCATTTAAAAATTTGAATACAGCAATTTTTTTTTATTCCCCACCACAGGTAATTGATAGGGGGCCAAAAAAACCCTTTTTTTTAAATCCAAAATAAAAATTAAAAGTTTTATTTTTTTTTTTTTGGATTTTTTTGGTTGGGCCCCAAACAGCTTTTTTTTTTTTCTTTTGAGGAAACCTTGGGCACTTAAAGGGGTAAAAATTTACGGAAATTTTTTTTTTAGTCACCCCCGGGGTAAAATTGAATAGGGGGGGCCAAAAAAAAAAATTTTTTATTACCCCGAAAACTTTTCCCAGCCCCACGTTTTTTTTTTGGCATTTTTTTGCCCAGTCCAAAATTTGGGGTTTAAATAACCCCCAACCCTTTCTTTAAAAATTTTTGAATCCAGCAATTGTGTATTACCACAGGTAAATTTGGGATATTTTGGCCAAAAAAAATTTTTTAAATACCCCAATACTTTTACAGTTTACTTTTTTTTTTTTTTGATTTTTGGTGCCAAACCAGCTTTTTTTTTTCCATTAAGGAAACCTTTTGCACTTAAATTTTAAATACCTCCCAAATTTTTTTTATGCCCCCCAACCACAGGGGGGAAATTTAAAAAAGGGGCCCCAAAATTTTCCCCCTTTTTAATACCCTTTTATAACTTTTTTCCAACGGGTTGTTTTTTTTTTTTTTTTTTTTTTTTTTGGTCATTCCCCCAAGGGGCTTTTGTTGATAAAATCTACTTTGCATTTAAAATTTTTTTAAATTTCCACCATTTTTTTTTTTTTGTTTTTTGGGGAAAATTTGAGAATAGTTTTTTGGGTTTTGCCGTTTTTTTTTTTAAATTTAAGAATTTTCCCCCCAAAAACTCTTCCAAAACCTTCTAAAATTTTAAAAATTTTTCTGAACGGGGGCAAAACCGGGTTTGGTGAGCGAGCCAAAAAAGGGGGGTGGGAAAACCATGGGGAAGGGGTTTTAAACGAGAAAAAGGGGGCTCCTTTCCCAGTGTTTGGCAAAAACCACGCATGCCAGCGTTTTTCGTCATTTTGCAGGACCGTCACCCTGTCATCGCTGGGTCCGGCCCCCCTGTAAAATCTCAGAAACCGAACAGCTTTCCCCCAATTTTTTCCCTTCAGGGGTTTTTTAATTTGAAAACCTAAAATCCAGCACCCCCCTTTACCCCCCTGGGTCCCCCCCCCAGCCCCAACCCCCAAAAAAAAGTCCCCCACACCAACCCACACATTTTTTCAAAAATAAAAGCAGCCCAAAGGGGCCCCCAAACCTCGTGAACCCACCCCCTGTGGATAATCCATTTTCTAAAAGCCCCTTTTTTGATGAAAAAAATCCCGGTTTTTTGGGGTTTTCCCAGAAGGCATTTTTAAAAGATCAAGAGCCAAAAAAAAAAATGTTTTTTTCTCTGCCCCTGACCCCCAAAGTTTACTGTTTGCCATAAAGAAAAAAAGGAAAGGGAAAAGGCCGGCCCAATGGGGAAAAAAAAATCCCGGCGGACCCCGGCAACGCCCCCCTTTCCCAGCCCCCTTTTTGCTTGTGGGCCCCCCCCAAGCCCCCGGGAATGCAAAAAATGTCGGACGCCCCGAAGTCACCTTTTGGTTTTAAGAGGGAGATAAAACAAACTTTGGCCGGTTTTCCAAACCCGGGGGCCCCTTTTTCCCCCCAAAATTTTTGTTTTTCGAGCGTTTTTCATAAACGGGACGAGGGGGGAAAGCCCCAAGGGGGGTTATTTTTTCCCAGTAGGGTTTTTCCCCCCAAAAAAAAGGAAAGAAGAGGGGCCCCCGAAAGAACCCCGCGGGGATATAAATTCCCCCCCAAAGCCAGGGGTCACCCCCCAAACCCGCCCCCTCGCTTATCCCCCGCCCAAAAAAAAGGCCCCGGGAAACCTTCTCAACCCCGGGGCCCTTTCCCTTTGCCCCAAACCCTTTTTTTTCCCCCGGGCAAATGCCCCCTTTTAAGGGCCCCCCCTTTTTTCCCCTTTAAACGAAATTTTTTAAGGGGGCCCAAAAACCCCTTAGGTGGAAAAACCCCCACCACCAAAAATTTTCCCCAAATCACATCCCAGCGAAGGGAAAATGATTTTTTTAAAAAAGGAGGCAAATACTTTTCCAAAAAAAAAGGCCCAAAAATAGGGCCCGGGCCCCCCAACCACTTTTCCAAAACCCCCCTCCTTTTCCTCCCCCCCCTTCCGCCACCCCCAAAGCGTTTTTCCCCCCAACTCCCCCCATGTCCCCCCCCCCCTTAAGCCCCATAAAATCAGGGATAAAACCCTTCCCCTTAAACCTCCACCGTCGCCCAGTACCACCACCCAACCCCCCCAGGGGCCCCACCCAAACCCCCCTTCCCCCCTTCCGCCATTTTTTGAACCCCCGGGGCACGCCAAAAACATGGCCCCACCCAAAACCAAGCCCCTTTTCGCCCCTTCCTTTTTTTTTGGGACAAAAAAAGAAAAAATTTTAAAACCCCCCAAAACCATCCCAAAAAACCCCCAAAAAAACCCCTAAAAATGCCCCGGCTTTGCCGGGGCCTTTTGGGGCCTTTGGGAAATTTTTTTCCCCTTTCCCCCGTCGGGGTTTGGAACACAGAAGGGGTTTTCCGCCACCCCCCATGGCCCTTCCCTACCCCCAAAAACCAGTTTGCTGAGCAGGAAATTTTTTTTTTCCGGGAAAAAGCCCCCCCCCTTCCCCGGGCCCCCCATCCAGACCCCCCCCACCCCAAAAATTTTTCAAGCGCGTTGTCCCCCCCCATCTTTTGGCCAAAAAAGCCCCCACCCTGACCCCCCGCAAAATTGGACTAAAAAACAGGGCCCCAAGGCCGCTAAAACCCCCTTCTGGGGGCCCAACCCTCACTGGGGGGGGCAGGGTGAATGCCCCCTGGGGGGGAACGGGGGGGAAAACTCGGGCCGGGCCGAAATCCCCTTTTTTCAAAACCCCCCCCCAAGGGAAAAGGGGTCCCCCCAAGGGATTAAAGGGGTTATTTTTCCCCCAAAGGGTCCCCGGGTTTGGGCATAAACTTTCCCCCCCAAGAAACCGGGGCCGTTTTGAAATTAATCGGGCCCTTGGGAGACGGGTCCACAAAACAGGTCGGGAGCTGTAAAACGGCTCTCCGAAACCCGAAAACCGATTTTCCCTGCCGGGGGCCCAAAAAACCCCTTGTCCCCCGGGGGCAAGGGTTTGGGTTGTGAAAATAACGGGCGAAACCCCTTCCCTGGCCCCCCTTTTTTAAATTTCCGGAAGGCTGGTGAAACTTTCCCTTCCGGGCCCAAAAAATTTCCCCCATAAAACCTTTTTTTCCGCCCAAAAATTTTTCCCAAAAAAATTTTTCCCCGGGGCCCCGGGGAACCTGCCTGCCAAAGGGAAAAGGCTCGAAGCCCCCAAAATTTTCCAAATTTTTCCCGGGCCTTTCCCGCACCCTGCTTCGTCCCCCCCTTTGGTTTGGCTTTCCCCAAACGAAAAGTTTTCGGCCCCCCCTTTTAAACCCCGCTCATTTTTTTTAAACCGGGGCCCAACACCGGGGGGGAATTCCCCCCCCCTCCCACATCCCCTCCACCCGTTTGGGGCACAGCGAAATTTCCCCCTTAAACGCAGTACAAAATGAAAACCAGGGCCCTTTGCCCAAGCCCCGGTGCGGACCTCGGGGTTTTTGGAAAACCGAGATTTGGAGGCATTTTGAAAGACTCTGAAACCACCCTTTGCCATTTTTGAAGAAACCAAAAAAGGGCCCCGAGGGGGGAAACAATCCCCTTTTTGTCGGGCATGGGGCTTTTGGGGGTGATCTTAATTCGGGAAAAATATCTTTGGGAAACCACCCCCTGAAAAAAAACGGGCCCCCCCCAGCGAGGGAGGGGGAAAGGGCCCAAAGATGGGGGGACAGGGAAACCCCTTTCCCTCCCCGTCAAATCCCCCGGGGCCCGACATTTTCCCAAAATTTTTCATGGGCCCCCTTAAATTGGGCAGGGTTTTTTGGGGCCCCAAAGCAAGTCCCAAGGGGGCGCTTTAAACCCCTCAGGGGGGCATAAATCTCGGGCCCAAGCCCCAGGGCTGTTTAAGCTGTCCGGAGGAAACCGGAGGGGGAAGGAGGAGGGGGTATTCCCTAGACCCGATTTACCGACACCCCCCCTCCCTTGGAAAGGGGTTGGCGCAAAATTTAGGCGGAGGGGGGAAATGAGAAGATCTTTTTTGCTAGTGCCCCTTGCCCCAGAGGCGGGGAAATCAAGCTCCATCCTCCACATGAGTGTTTGGGGATCCCCATTTCCTCCAACATGATCCTCTCAATTAAGGGCCTAAAAAGAACAAAGTTACGGGTGGCCACCCTCCGGATCCCCTACAAAAAAAAAACTCAGCATTTTTCCCTCCCCCCACCCAAATAAGAGTAAAAGCAGAAATGGAGCCCTTTGCTGATTGATCAACTGGAGACATCTTTTTTGCGTTTTCTTCACATTCCCACAAATGTCACGGTGGAACAACATCAGCGATGTGCAGCATAGAGTCCAAATAGGCGTACGGCACACGGGGCAAGGGGCAGAATTTAAAGGGGTGACCTCTGCAATCTTTGTTACCACCTCACCAACGCATGAAATGCAGGGCAACATCCCCCACCAGAGATCACTTAAGATCATGGTGCACGCCCTATCTGCGTCTCAACCCCCGTTTTTTTTTGTATGTTTTTTTCCGGACCCAATAGACTTCGGGGGACCCAAAATGGACAAGGGGCCCCAGCTGGTTTTGTCACGCCATAGAGGTGTTGTCCTGCCCCCACACCAGCGTCATATCTGAGGGGCCCTTTCAGCACAGCTGGAGGAGACATTACAAAAAAACCATCGGGCTTTCCACAATAATGTGGATCATTTGCTTTCATCAAGATAAAAATCAGGCATGGATTCTGATAAAGTTGGGGCCCAATTGCCGGGGTCACCGTTATTTTGCCGGCCCCAACTTCCATTCCCTTCAAACAAAAGGCCCCTCTTGAAAAAGTTTTTTAAAATGACATTTTTTTTTACGCTTTTTTTTAATTTCTCTTTTTCCCCAACAGTTCATTTTGCTGGTTTTGCTGTGAGGAGACACTGTAAACAGACCAGCAAGGTCACATGACAACACAGTATTCATTTACTCACTTTATCTAAGAAGTTTTCCGCATTGTTCAATGGTTTTGAGGTCATGTAAGCTGTGAGATACAGCTTATAGATTTTATGGTCCTTTGGAACAAAAATGTGTCCTTTAATTGGTATTTCTCCCTCACAATTTAAATAGTGGCTGAGAATTCATATTTATAATTTTTTGGGTCATGTACTGTGAGGATACAGCAATAATCATGGTCCTTTGGAACAAGAAATGTGGCTTTTTTTGCCCAGTGGCAATTCTTCCTCACATTTTTAATAGTGGCTGAAGAATCATATTTATATTTTTTTGGGGTCATGTATCTGTGAGATACAGCAATATCATGGTCCTTAGAGAACAGAAATGTGGCTTCTAAAGTGTATTTCTCCCTACAATTTTTAACAAGTTAAAGAAGACTATATGCAGACTCCAGCAACTGTGAGATTCTTTGAGTTCTTAAAAAACCTTGTAGCTTTATTAAAGACACTTTAAAGTCCATTTTCCAAAAGTCATACATTAACAGTTCAGCAAGCGTTCCACCAACTCGTTTACGGGAGGCGTGTCCCTTATTCATGGTGACACATGAATAGATGGACACGCCTCCTAAACGCGTTGGTGGAACCTTGCTGAAACTGTTAATGTCTGACCTTTTGAAAATGGACTTTTTAAAGTGTCTTTAATAAAGCTACAAGTTTTAAAGAATCAAAGAAATCATCACATTGCTGGAGTTGCAAATATCCCCTTTCTTTAACCTGTATGTAGCAGGAAGACTGCTCCGATCTCCGCACTTCTCCTTGCAACCAAGTAGGTGAGCTGAATATTCCCTTTACATTTTTCACTAATTTTTAACAGTGGCTGAGAAGTCATTTTTATAATTTTTTGGGTCATGCTTCCTTTTAATGCAGCAATACTACAGGTCCTATTATAAAAAGAAAATGTTTGTTTCTAACAGACATTTGTTTCTCACAATTGTCCAAAGTGGCTCAAGGGTAATGCTATTGAATTTTTGGGCATTTTGCTTGTGAAATGCAGCTAATACTACAGGTCCTATTATAAAAAAATTGTTGTTTCCTACAGACATTTGTTACTTCACAATGTGTCCAAAGTGGCTCAAGGTCATTGCTATGAATTTTTGGGGGCATTTTGCATTGAATGCAGCTTATACTACAGTGACCTATTATAAAAAAATGTTGTTTCAACAGACATTTGTTCTTCACAATTGGTCAAGTTTGGCTCATGGGTGAGTGGTCTGTCCAGAAACAGAATAGGTATGGACACTGTTTAATGGACACATATTGCAAAATGACTTGTTTTTGGCAAGATCATTAGAACATAAGCTATCAATCCCTGTATTGGAGGACAACCCATTTAATGCAATTCAAAAAAAGAGAAACAAAAGACATGGTGGGATACCATCCTATTTTAATAAAAATGGTTTTCTAGAATAAACTACTAAAAAATTGCATGTACAAAATCACTGGTAAAAAAAATTTCCTCTGGAATTGTAAGAGTGAGGTACAGGAAAACTTGACCAGAATCAGAATGTGTTAATCGAGAGGACATGAGTATGGAGCACGGACAGATAACAAAGTACAGAGTACAATTACCTCCAGCACTTGAGTAAAAATGAGAAAAAGAATGCCAAGAAATAGGGCACCCGGGTGAACAGAAGCGTTAACGCACCAGTATTTCCAAGTGAAAGCTCAATTGGGTCCACACTCATACGGAGTGGCAAGCGCTAACCCAGAGTCGTGACGTTTACTGAGGAAGGCTGGAGTTCTCACACTTCCGCTTCCGCACTCTGCTCAGCACGACAGTTATAGTTGCTGCGTCATCATCATTTTAACCGCCTGCGTGTTAATAGATGAGGACGCCAGCCCTGGGCTCAAATCAAACCGCACCCAGCAACGATAAATACACCTCGCGGCCTGTGGTCATGCTGTGGCACAGACAGGTATAGTCAATTTCCGAGTTCAAATAAAATGGTGGTTGAAAGACTCCTTTTCCGCACTTTTTTAATCTGGGGGTCAGACAGGTTTAATGGTCATACCTGCGTCCAGGACAGTTCTAGTCATGTCCCAGCTCAACTAAAATGGTGGTTGAAAAGACCTCCTTTTTTTTTTACGGCACTTTTTAATCTTGGGTCAGACAGTTTAATGGTCATACTGGTGCCCAGGACAGGGACAGTATAGTGTCCAGTTCAACTAAAATGGTGTTGAAAGACTCCTTTTTCCGGCACTTTTTAATCTGGGGGTCAGACCAGGTTTAAATGTCCAAGCTAAACTGCGGTCCCAGACAGGTATAGTCAATGTCCAGTTCAACTAAAATGGTGGTTAAAGGAGCTCCTTTTTTTTCCGGCACTGTTTTAATCTGTGGGACAGAAAGGTTTAAGGGTCTATTCTTCGGTTCCAGTACAGGGTTTTGTCAATTTCCCCAGTTTCAACTAAAATGGTGGTACAAAAAGACTACTTTCCTTCCGGCACTATTTAATCCTGAGTCATGCAGGTTTTTTAGGTCATGCTGCGTTCCAGGACAGGGATAATCAATGACCCTGTTGGTCCAGTTCAGTAAAATGATGGTTCAAATAAATACTGCCTTCTGGCACTTTTTAAATTTGTGGGTGATCAGGTTTTAAGGGTCCCATGCTGTGGTACAATACAGGGATATTGAAATGGTGTGGTGACTTTTTTTTTTCTGTGGCTTTTATAGCATAAGTGTTGTACCTAAGAAGTAGCAGTATCCATTTGACTGTGTGTGGCTGTTAATTCCAGGCTTCTCCAGCCTGTTTGGGTGTAAGATATGAAGGTGTTTTGGCTTCTTCACCATAGACTTTAATGGTCATCGCCCTCATAATCGACTAGCTCACTAACGAAAAACCTTTATTTCGATGGTTGGCCGAGCTATCGCCTATCGCCCGATGTCGATAGGCCAACGTAATCGCTTCAACACTAAATTCGACTCCACGGGGTGAGATCTTGGTGGAGCCCCAGATCGAGGAGATTTCAGTGGCTTTCCGTATGTCTTCCAATTTCTAATTATTGCTTCCCACAGTTGATTTCTTCACAAGCCCAGCTGCTTGCCTATTGGCAGATTCAGTCCTTCCAATCCTGGTGGCAGGTGTTATAATTTTGGTTTCTGGTGTTCTTTTACAGCTCTTGGTCTTCACCATAGTGGAGTTTGGAGTGTGACTCTATGAAATCTTGCTTGTTTGAAGGTGACCAAATACTTATTTTCCATGATAATTTTCAAAAAAAAATTCTTTACAAATCAGACAATGTGACTTTTGGGATTTATTTTCTCATTTTCATAGTTGAGATCTACCTATGATGTCAAGTACAGGCCTCTCTCATCTGTTTAAGTGTGTGAACTTGCACAATTGGTAGCTGACTAAATACTCGGTTGCAGCTTCCAAGTTATACCCGTGTCGTACGTAGCTGCCAGCCTAGATGAAACTATTACCAGGCCTTTAATTAGTTTAGTTAGGGCCAGAGACCAGAAGCGAAATCCAGGCACAGTGTCTCATGGCGACAATGACGAAAGGCTGACATCGGTGCTGTGAGTTCTGCAACACGATAACCTGATATGCTTTATTTTGGGAATAGTGGGTATGACTAATAAGGTTATAAGCTGTTGTGCTACAACGCGAGCGTGCCCTGGAACTGCACCACAAACAATTGTTCCCGTATTAATAGGTAAATAACGGACAGCCTTTCCAAGTCTGTTGGTAGGTAAAAGTATTATGTATCTGGAGGACATAAGGACATACTTCTAGCAGTGTACTGTGTTGCACAGGGGCCTTTCTCACACTCTTGTGCATGTGTTTTGGGGATTGTCAAGTACACTTTTTTTGTAAAGTTCAGTAAAGTACAAATTTGGTTGAATTAGTGTTGTAGTCGATTTCCTCATTTGTGACTTCGCTATATTCCTGGAGAATCCCCATCACACAATACACTTCTTTTTACAACTTGGTGTAGTCGGCAGGATACAGCGACCGTCATGGACAGGGATGAGGTGGGAGATCATCCCCCTGACAACCGGCCAAGACCACTTCCACGTGCCAACCATCATGCCTGCTCAAGTAGGTTATGCCCTTGTGGGGGCGCTATAGCAATTTCTTCCCAAATTTGATGGAAAAAAACATGACTGGACTGAAAGGGTGTGTAGTGCAGTTAAAATGTGTAATCTAATTCCGGAACTGTGGGCAGGGATAGCATTGGGGGCTCTCGAAGGTGACATTAGATGGACAGTGATGTTACGGGCTGAGTCCGAGAGGGATACCCTGGAGAAGATATTCTACCTGCTGGAAGGGACACAATGGGACTGATGAAAGTGTTTGTGCAAGATCGAAGCCCGACTTTCTTCAACCAGCCTCAATAAGAGGGTGAGAGCCTAAACAGTACATACTCCAACACCTACAGTAAGAGATGTTAATTAAAAATAAGGTGCAGCTAGACCAAGAGGACAGGAACTGTTCTTCTCTGGGAAGTGAACAAACTACTACGAGACCAGTTCATAATGAGACTGTCTAACAAGTTGCAAGAAATGACCCGGATGATGGCTGACCTGAGGTTTTACAGTATTTATCTAGCTGCCTTAGAGAGGGAAGAAGAGCCCATGCCTGTAACTGTGAAGACAGTAAGTTGCGCCCAAGCAAGCAGAGGATCTGAAGACTCAAGGCGACATGTATGAAGCTCGCCACATCGGAGCGCAAAATTTGAGCCGCATTCCTCCGAACGTGAAAGCTGCGCCTCAAGGTATGTCCAGGCGCCTGAGGTGCGCTAAAAAATAAACAAGCGTGAAAAGTCCACCGCGCCTCACGAGTATTGTGAGGCTCAGGTGCGGGACTATGCTCATTGCGTGACTGCGCCTAAGATATGCCGCCTGAGTAGTGCCATCCCCATAACAGCGCTGTAAGTTCCACCACGCTCGCCAGTGTGTGTGGCGCATTGTCCGTGGAACTTATGCGCCTAACATGTATTGCTAAAAATATAAATAATAAGATAAAAAAAAAAAAAAAAATAATAAGAAAAAAGAATTTTTTTGTTTAATTATTTATAAAAAAAAAAAAAAAAATAAAAAAAAAAAATAAAAAAAAAAATAAAAGAAAAAAAATAAGAGAAAAAAAAAAAAAAAAAAAAAGAATACAAAAAAAAAAAAAAGATCGAGACATGCTGGAAATCAGCGAGAAATCATTAAACAATGTTCAGGGGGGTGGGGGGGGGGGGGGGGGGGGGGGGGGGGGGGGGGGGGGGGGGGGGGGGGGGGGGGGGGGGGGGGGGGGGGGGGGGGGGGGGGGGGGGGGGGGGGGGGTGTGCGGCTTTGAGTATGAATTAAAAAAAAAAAATCGCTTTTATCAGGTGTAAAACATTATCAGAAAAGAGCTCAAACCTACAAAAAAAAATACATAAAAAAACACTTTCCAAAAATTAAGACGGACGTCAACATCAGGAATTTGGATATTGGAAAATTGCCGGAAATACAGTAATTCAAATTCTGGTGATCTTTCTCATGTGATGGCAAAACCAGCCCAATCAGAATAGGGAGCCGACAGTGACCCATTAAAACCTATGTGAGAAGTTTGACCAATCGAATTCAAAAGGCGAGACAGTTCAAAATACAGTATAAATGCAGAAAAGAGCTGGATGGTTTTGAGCTACGCGGTGGTGCTTGCAATCCTGGCCAATCAGAATAGGAGCGACAGGGACCCATTTCTAACCTATAGAAGTAATTGACCAATCATATTCAAAGGCGGGAACAATTCAAAATACATAAAAATGCAGAAAAGAGCTGATTGGTTGAGCTAGCGTGGGGGGGGAGAAATGGCTTGGCTACCCTCAATCAGAGCGATGAGCTACTTTCTCTAATGAAGTCTGATGACAAATCGGAGCATTGAAATTTTCAGCGCGTGAGGCTGGAATTGTAAATAAATTGTTTTTATTAAGTGAAAAAAAACATTCTCTTAAAAAAGAGCTAAAACCTTCTAAAAACATACAAAAATAAAATCATAAAGCGTTTGTGCGAGCCCCGGCGCAACATCGGAATTGGGATTTTCAAATTGCTGGGAAAATACAGTAATTAAATTCTGTAAGGCTTCCATTGGTCGGCATAAACCAGCCAATCAGAATGGGAGCAAGGGACCCAAATTTTTCCCCCTATGGTAAATTTAATTACCATAAAAATTAAAGGGGGCAGTTCAAATACCGAAAAAAGCAAAAAAGGCTGTTGGGTTGAGCTGGGGGGGGGCTTGGCTACCTCGGCCAAATTGGGCGCGAGCTACTTTGTCCCATTTAGTTTTATGGCCAGACGGGGCAAGAAACCGGCTCCTCGGGCGGCGCGGGAGTATGATTAAAAAATCTTTTTATTAGGTGTAAAATTTTATCTGAAAAAAGCTGAAAATTTTTCCCTAAAACATAATCAACAAATCACAAACCAAGCGTTTTGTTGCAAACCCCCGGGCTACACAGGAATTGGAATAGAAAATTCCCGGGAAATAAGTAATTCAAATTTTTTTAAAAGCTCTTCTCATGGTCGGCATAAACAGCCAATCAAAATAGGAGCGACAGGAACCTTATAACCAAGGGGAAAATTTATTGCCCAAATAAAATAAAAGGAGGGACAGTTAAAAAATACAGAAAAAAAGGCGGGAAAGAGCTGATTGGTTGGCCCAGCGGCAGATTAATCCCCAATCATATGTAGGCGCTATTTTGAGTGGAAAAGAAGGGCGGATAGAAGGGGCCCAAAAGGTATTACTGTTAGGGAAATTTTATACGTATTTGGTTGGGGAAGAGGGCTTGTCCAGCTACCAATCAGCGGCTGAGTACCTTCCATAGAGTTCATGGGGAAAAGTAAATGCAGAGCAGCTCTGTCTTGATTGGCCAAGTTAAAAGGGGCGGGGTTATTTGGCCCAAGGGGAGAGCGACGACGCTCTTTTTGGGTTTTCAATGAAAACAAATTACTAAATTAAAAATGTCCATCAAAAAATAAATGGAAAGATCAAAAAAGTTGAAAACCCAGAATCCTATATAAAATGATAATAATATGGCGTAACGAAAATTCAAAAAAAATAAATAATTTTTCTTTTTGAGTTTTTTTTATTTCTTTATTTTCCGGCAGCCAATTTAACAGTTAATTATGGGTGAAACGGAAAAAAAGAAAATAAAAAAAATTAATTCATGGGAATTAAAATATAATGTTATCATACTCCTGCCTCACGGAGTTGGAGCGGATGATTTCTTTTTTTCAAATTTCTTCTATATGTTTCCCTCTCATGTTATTGTTTCCTTCTTTGCCAAACCAACTAGTCTTGTCGGAGTGGCGGGGTGTAACCGCCGCATTTTTTTCCAAACCGGATCATAATGCCCCTCAAGTTTTCAAATAGCTGTGTCCCGCCCCAGAACGCCCACACCGCGCCCATTACCGCCCCTACTGTTGGCCAGCCGAAAGGGCGAAGGGGCCAAACACCTTTCCCTTCCGACAGGGGATTCGATGGGTTGAGGCGCCGTTTTCCCAAAAAAAAACAGGCGCAACCCCGATCAACATGTCGCCCCCCAGGGTTTTTTTAAAAAGGATGGGGCCTAGGGTCTGTGACAGATTTTGAGAGACTTTGGGTTGGAAGTGCCCCGGTTGAATTGCCCCAAGTTTCGGAAATGCCAAATCTCCCCCCACACCCATTCAGGGAAATTCGGTTGCGGGGACCCCCAAAAAAGAAAATCCATCTGAATGCAAAATTAGGGGTTCCCTCTCCCGGCTTGCGATAGTTGTCCATATTGACAGAGAGTTCCTTGTACATGTGTGGACAGAGCCGGGGTTAAACTACTGACCGCCACAGTAGCTGGCCATCCTGTGACAGTACACAGAACCAAGCCCATGAGGGTCATGACCATATTCGATCCCCTGATGGAAGCGAATAGAAGGCCAGAGGTACGCTCTTAGTCGATACAGGATCGGATGCCTCGGGGTTTTTCAAGAACACTTGGACAATATGGAGCCGAAGTGGAAGTGTCATGAGACTGATGGCATCCCCAAAATGAGATTGCGTGAAAAGGGATAGTCTGGATGTAGGTCCGACTGTTTTAACAAGACAGTAGCAAAAAAGGGAGTTGTGCTGTTGAATCATCCATCCCGGAGAGGAATGGACATGGCACTCATCCCTCTGATGGGGGTGGAGTGAAAAGACACTACCTCCGGGCAACAACATTTTCTGGAAATATCTTTGGGAATTTCAGGAGGGGTTCCGAGACATAATGAAGACTTTGGGGGCTTCTAAAACCCCGAGCACCAATCTTTATGCTGATTGTGTGCCAATTAGGGAACGGTACCAGCAAAACCCCCCCCAAAAGTGTACCAGGGAATTTAAAAACATGGGGGCCAAATGCTGGACAAAGGGGATCCAAGAGGTCAAAATCCTTGGTGCTCCCCCTGGGGCTTGGTGCGGAAAAAAAAGGGTAAATCTTAGGTTTTTGTGTGGATTACCGAAAAATGAATACCCAGTCCCCTCCGTGATGCCTATCCTCTCCCGTGGATCAAAAAATCGCTGTCTCTCTTTCAGCAAAGTTTCTTTTTCAACTCTTGACTGGAGTGGATAAAGGAAAGGGACCAGTGGTCAAGAAAGGGGAGGGGGAAAGACGGCCTTCATTTTACCTTGGGGGCCCACAAGTTTTAGAGGCCGTCTAATGCACCGGGAAAATTTTCCCGCCTCGATGGAAAACTGTCTGGAGACCTTAACTTTTGATTTGTGTGATAACCGGATGATGGGGTATGTTGGGAACTCCTTTGAAGCTGTGGGGAGGTCCTGGAGGGCTACGGGGGCCCCCGGGGTCAAATCAAGACTAAAAGTGTCAAACCTTTTTTAAAAAGCAAAAGACTTAGGGCTGTGGTCCCCCTTTGGGGGGGGAAACAGCCGACCCCCAACAAGTGGAGGCGTCCAGAAGGGCCCCGGGTGTGTACAGAGGGGCAAGCTTTTAAGGGGCGGCTGTATATACCGAAGGTTTAACCCCCTATTTTCAGGTCCATTACATAAACTAGTGAGAGGCACGGCGGGGGCCCAAAGAATCACCCCCAGAGTAAGACTGGGGCCTTTGAAGTGCTGGGAAAAACAGTACCATGCTCTGATTCTGGCCCATGGCGTTCGTACCCTGGGCCTCTGATATTATGGAGTCTACATGGGCGGGGGAAAATCTTTAAAGGTCCAGGAGGGACATAAAAGAGTAATTGCCTAGGCCCGCCGGTCTTTGTAGATTTTTAGTACAACCTGACAAATCAAACTCCCTTTTAAAATTTGAACTATTGGGCCCCTTGTGGGCCTCACTGAAAAAGGTTTGCGGATATTAATGGGTGCAGAGGATCATCATGACGGACAAAAAATCTGGGGAATGCCAAGCTTGGAGCACTGGTGGCTCGCATGTATGGGGTCGCCTAAGGCCACTTTCCCACAAGTTCCCTGGGAGGGAGGACGGGAACCGTCCCTCTCCCGGGTTTTAATAGGATTACCGAACGAGTTTTTTAATGAAGAGCAGATGACATGAAACCCCAACCTTGTTCGTTTCCCATATTCCAGGTGGGCATATTCAAATGGGATGGCATTGGGGTTTAAAAGGTGTTTGGGGAAATTTGGCTGATTGGAAGAGAGTCCAAGATAGTGCCCGATCTACAAATAGCGAAGGAAAAGGCTCCCGGGCCCGGTCTCCCCGGCTATAAAAGTGGGCCCCGGCGATCTGGAGGGCAAAGGTTGGGGGGTTTGGGATAATGAGTGTTACACAGGGACCCTGGCTGTCATATATTTACGTAGGACTCATACCGACAACATTTTTCATTTCCAATTGTCATTCCCACGGGGGTGCCCTGAAGCCCCTAAGAGGGGTGCCAATTTCGGGAGGACAAAAGTAAACTTGGGTCCAAAGGGTGGTGTATTTCCCTGACTTGGGGGGGAAAATGTGTCTGAAGCTTTTCTCAATGTCGGTTCTGTGGATTAGAAAAGAAAACTGAACAAGGGCTCCCCCCCAGACCATCAAGGCGCTTTCCCCCAAACTCAAATGATGGTTATGACAGATGGGTATCTGCCCCCGGACACTTTTACTATCCGCTCATACGGACCAATTCACGAAAACATGGCTGACCCACCCCAAAACCAAATGGCAAGTCTGCCACTGGGGCAGCTGCAAACACTTTATAAAGGTGTTTGGGTATCTTCAGAAGATTAAATTTAGATCAAAGCATGCTTTCCCAAAAGGGGTTTAATGAGTGAACTTACTTATATGGGGTTGAACGTTCACCCCCACCACCCCGTATACCTCAAGGGGAAAGGGGGTGTGGCAGTTCAGCTGCACCCTGATCCAGATGCTGCGAACTCTGGAGGAGTAAAGGCTAGGTGGCTGGAATACCTGCCTGAACTGATGTGGGCTTATAACAATAGGGTACACAGCACCACTGGTTATTCTCCACATATGCTCATGTTCAGAAGAGCAGGCCAGGAGATTGAGGATTTCCATATTCCCAGTCCGATGGAACCCATGTCAAAAAGTGCCACAGCATGGGCACAGGAGCACCGCTGCCGGCTGAGAGCAGTGCACAAGGTTGTGGGGGAACACCTGAAACAAGTGGTGTACCCTAACCCGAGACCTATATAAAGAGACGGGCATGTCCCAGGCGCCCGAGTGATGGTCAAGGTCATCCGGAAAGTTGGATGTTAGGTGGGAGGCGGTCCCATATATGTTAAGGAGGAGGGTGAAGAGGAGCTTGTGGCCAGGCAGGTGGTACCTACCCCAGTTCAGCAACCTCCCTTAGATGAAGAATGGTGAGTTGTCTCGGTTCTGGCCCCAACCGAGGTTCCAGCTGTTGCAAGCTTGCCACCTAGGGAGGGAGTTGTGCAGCCAACAGCTACTCCTCCATGGAATATGCATGAGGCCACTGAGTCTATAGCTTCACGTAGTGGGGTGTCATGTGGGATGGTAGAATATCCTCATTTTGTTTATTCAGTGAACTATAATCTGTACAATTAGTGATTACAATAGTCATGCTGCATTCTGCTGTTTGACCAAAAGAAACCGCTGTTTTGAAAGTCTAACATGTGTAATATTCTGCTTGGCTGGTTTCTGCCGACCAATGAGAAGCGCTTACAGAATTTGAATTACTGTATTTCCCGGCAATTTCCAAGATCCTAATTCCTGATGGTGCACCGTTCTAGATTTTTGGAAAGTAATTTTTTTTTTTCTTTGAAGGTTTGAGCTCTTTCTGATAATGTTTTACACCTAATAAAAGCGATTTTTTTGGAATCATACTCCATGCCTCACGGAGTTGAGAGCCGAGATGGATTTCTTTTGCAATCTTCTATATGTTTCCTCTCATGTTATATGTTTCCTCTCATTTAGACCAGAATCAACTAGGTCTGCCTGTCGGAGCTGGCGCGCGCTGTAACGCGCCGCACTTTTCCGAACCGCGATCATACATGCCTCGAAGTTTTCAAATGAGCTGTGTCCCGCCCCAGAACGCCCACACCGCGCCCATTACACGCCCCTTCATGTTAGGCGCAGCCGAAAGTGGCGAAGGCTGCGCCTAACATCGCTTCCCTGCGTCCGACAAGGGATTCGGATCGTTGAGGCGCCGTTTTCGCCAGAAAACAGGCGCAACTCCCGATCATACATGTCGCCCTCAGAGTCTTTAAAGGATGTGGCCTAGGGTCTGTAGACAGAGTTGAGAGATCTTCGGTTGGAAGTGTCCCAGGTTGAATTGACCCAAGTTTCGGAAATGACCTTAATCTCCCACAGCACCCCATTCAGGGCAATTCGGTTGCGGGGACCCCCAAAAAGAAATCCATCTGAGATGCAGAGATCTAGAGGTTCCCTCTGCTCGGCTTGTCGATAGTATGTCCATATTGACAGAGAGTTCCTTGTACATGTGTGGACAGAGCCGGGGTTAAACTACTGACCGCCACAGTAGCTGGCCATCCTGTGACAGTACATCAGAAGCCAAGCCCCATGTATGAGGCTCATGACCTATATGTCAGTAGTCCCGTGATGGAAGCTGAATCAGAAGGCCAGGAGGTACGCTGCTTAGTCGATACAGGATCGGAATGCCTCTGGAGTTCTTCAAGAGACACTTCGGACACATGATGGAGCCAGAAGATGGAAGTGTCATGAGACTGATGGCAGTCAACAATAGTGAGATTGACGTGCAAGGGATAGTCTGGATGTAGGTCCGACTGTTTTAACAAGACATTAGCAAAAAGGGAGTTGTGCTGTTGAATCATCCATCCCGGAGAGGAATGGACATGGCACTCATCCCTCTGATGGGGGTGGAGTGCAAGACACTACCTCCAGGGCAACAACAGTTGCTGGAAGATACTCTTTGGGAATTTCAGGAGGCGTTCTCGAGACATAATGAAGACTTTGGGTGTGCTTCTACCACTGAGCACCAAATCTTTACTGCTGATGCTGTGCCAATTAGGGAACGGTACCAGCAAATCCCGCCCAAGATGTACCAGGAAGTGAAAAACATGGTGGCCAGAATGCTGGACAAACGGGTGATCCAAGAGAGTCAAAATCCTTGGGCTGCTCCCGTGGTCTTGGTGCGGAAAAAAGGATGGGAGTCTTAGGTTCTGTGTGGATTACCGAAAACTGAATACCCAGTCCGTCCGTGATGCCTATCCTCTCCTGTGGATCAAAGAGTCGCTGTCTGCTCTTGGTCATGCAAAGTTCTTTTCAACTCTTGACATGGCCAGTGGATAAAGGCAGGTACCAGTGGTCAAGAAGGAGAGGGGAAAGACGGCCTTCATTCTACCTATGGGGCTCTACAAGTTTAGATGGCCTGTCTAATGCACCGGGAAATTTCCAGCCTCTGATGGAACACTGTCTGTGAGACCTTAACTTTGAGTTTGTGCTGATATACCTGGATGATGTGGTAGGGTTCGGGAACTCCTTTGAAGCTGTGGCAGGTCCTGGAGTGGCTACGGGACCACGGGCTCAAGATCAAGACTAAGAAGTGTCAACTCTTTAAACAGCGGATAGAGTACTTAGGGCATGTGGTCACCTTGGAGGGGGAACAGCTGACCCCCAACAAAGTGGAGGCTGTCCAGAAGTGGCCCCGGCTGTGTACAGAGGTGCAAGCATTCAAGGGACTGGCTGTATACTACCGAAGGTTTAAACCCCTTTTTGCTCATCTTACAGGTCCATTACATAAGCTAGTGAGAGGCACGGCTGGGGGCCCAAAGAATCACCCCACAGAGTAAGACTGGGGGCCTTTGAAGTGCTGAAAGAGGCAGTGACCAGTGCTCTGATTCTGGCCTATGCGCGATTCGATACCCTGGTCCTGCTGTATATTGATGGGAGTCTACATGGGCTGGGGAACATGCTGTTCAAGGTCCAGGAGGGACGATAGAGAGTAATTGCCTATGCCAGCCGGTCTTTGTGAGAGTTGGAGTACAATC
Organism: Phyllomedusa bahiana; assembly: GCA_025379985.1. NCBI lineage: Eukaryota > Metazoa > Chordata > Amphibia > Anura > Hylidae > Phyllomedusa > Phyllomedusa bahiana. The sequence continues at coordinate 57,533 of JAODAL010016037.1, read as the reverse complement.
CTGACAACTACAGCTCCTTTAAATTTGAACTATTGGCCCAGTTGTGGGCCATCACTGAAAGGTTTGCGGAGTATGTAATGGGTGCAGAGGTGATCATCATGACGGACAACAATCTGGTGAATGCCAAGCTTGGAGCACTGGATGGCTCGCGATGTATGGCTCGCCTAAGGACCACTTCCGCATCAAGTTCCGGTCAGGGAGGGAGGACGGTAACACCGATGCACTCTCCCGGGTTCCAGTAGGATTACCGACACAGAGTTTTAATGAAGAGCTAGATGACACTGAAATCCCCAACCTTGTTCGCTTACCCATATTCCAGGATGTGGCATATTCAAGTGGGATGGCATCTGGGATTTCAATGGTGTTAGGAAAGATGTTGGCTGATTGGAAGAGAGTCCAAGATAGCTGCCCAGATCTACAAATAGCGAAGGAATGGCTCCGGTCCCAGGTCTGGCCCCGGCTATAAGAGTGGGCTCGGCTGACTCTGGAGAGGCAGAAGCTGTTGGGGCAGTGGGATAAGTTGAGTGTTACACAGGGACTCCTGTGCTGTCCTATATATTTACAGTAGGAGCTGCAGTACCGACAACAGATTGTCATTTCCAGATTGTCATTCCCACGGGAGGCTGCCCGTGAAGCCCATAAGAGGGATGCCAATTTCGGTAGCGACAAAACGTATACTTGGCTCCAACGGCTGGTGTATTGCCCTGACTTGGGAGACATGGTGTCTGAAGCTTGTCTCAAGTGTCGGTTCTGTGGATTGAGTAAGAATACTGAACAATGGGCTCCCGTCCAGACCATCCAGGCGTCTGTGCCCCTAAAGCTCATAATGATGGATTATGTACAGATTGGGTACTCTGCCTCAGGACACTTGTACTATCCGCTCATGACGGACCATTTCACGAAATATGCAGTGGCTGTACCCACCAGAGACCAAATGGCAGAGTCTGCCACTGCGGCAGTCTGCAAACACTTTATACAGGTGTTTGGGTATCTTCAGAAGATTAATTTAGATCAGAGAGCATGCTTCCAAAGGGCTTTAATGAGTGAACTTTATCATCTATATGGGATTGAACGTTCACGCACCACCCAGTATCATCCTCAAGGGAACGGGGCGTGTGAGCAGTTCAGCTGCACCCTGATCCAGATGCTGCGAACTCTGGAGGAGTAAAGGCTAGGTGGCTGGAATACCTGCCTGAACTGATGTGGGCTTATAACAATAGGGTACACAGCACCACTGGTTATTCTCCACATATGCTCATGTTCAGAAGAGCAGGCCAGGAGATTGAGGATTTCCATATTCCCAGTCCGATGGAACCCATGTCAAAAAGTGCCACAGCATGGGCACAGGAGCACCGCTACCGGCTGAGAGCAGTGCACAAGGTTGTGGGGGAACACCTGAAACAAGTGGTGTACCCTAACCGAGAACCTATATAAAGAGACGGGCATGTCCCAGGTGCCCGAGTGATGGTCAAAGTCATCCGAAAAGTTGGATGTTAGGTGGGAGGCGGTCCCATATATGTTAAGGAGGAGGGTGAAGAGGAGCTTGTGGCCATGCAGGTGGTACCTACCCCAGTTCAGCAACCTCCCTTAGTTGAAGAATGGTGAGTTGTCTCGGTTCTGGCCCCAACCGAGGTTCCAGCTGTTGCAAGCTTGCCACCTAGGGAGGGAGTTGTGCAGCCAACAGCTACTCCTCCATGGAGTAGCATGAGGCCACTGAGTCTATAGCTTCACGTAGTGGGGTGTCATGTGGGATGGTAGAATATCCTCATTTTGTTTATTCAGTGAACTATAATCTGTACAATTAGTGATTACAATAGTCATGCTGCATTCTGCTGTTTGACCAAAAGAAACCGCTGTTTTGAAAGTCTAACATGTGTAATATATGATTAGACATGTGATGCGTGTGTCACGTGACTGAGAGGAAGTGAAGCAGCAGCTATTTTAGAGAGTGACAGAACTGAGAGATCAATCACACAGAGGACATACAATGAGCATGATATGTACCTAGTTTCCTTGCTTTCGTGGAGTCACTAGTTGTGACTGGGACCTGCTGGTACAGGAGAGACCTGCTTGCTCTGTTGTTGCTGTTGGTGAGGGAGGCACTGAGATGGAATGGACGTTGTGCCAGGGTCCAGTAGCAGAGAGGAGTGACCACCATCCTAGATACCAGAGGGTAGACCTGGGTCAGTAGCGTGCATGCCAGCCTACTTGAAACTGTTACCACGCCTGTAGTTAGTTTACTTAAGGCCAGAGTCGGTGTCAGGCCGTAAGCAGTTATCCAGGAACAGTTCCTGATTGGGACATTGAAGAATGCTTGACATCGATGCTGTTATTTCTGCAACATGTTCACCTGATACGCTTTGATTGGTATCTATGTTTTGGAAATAGTGGGTATAACTAATAAGGTTGTAAACTGATGTGCTACACTGCAATTGAGCCCCCGGACTTCAATACAAACAATTGTTCCAGTTGTATAAGTATGAATAGGTAAATAATGGCTGACCTTTCCAAGTCCGTTGGGAGATAAAAGCATTGTGTATCCGAAGAACATACTTCCGGTGGTGTGCTGTGTAGCACAGGGGTCTTTCTCACACTCTTGTGCATGTGTTTTGGGGATTGTTGAGTGGGATTTTGGGGTTGAACTGGTGTTGAAGTCGCTTTCCTCGTTCGTGACTATGCTGTATTCTGTGGAGCCCACCCAGGTACACAGCTGACACAGGGGCTGCAACAGTGACATTCCAACTGCCAGCAGCAGGGAGAAAACAGAAGACCAAGGGATATGGTATACCTTGCCAATACTGGAATGGAGGTGGGAAGAGAGATATTAGATTTTTTATTTTCTTACTACATCAGTATTAATTTTTTTTTTTAATTTATGTATTTATTTTTAATTGACAATTTTTATTGATTTTTCAATTATTGTGACAAAACAAGTAAAACAACGGTGCAAATTGACACCTGAGAAATATAGTACACGTATAAGGCATGTGTGAATCAGGCATTGAACATATGCAATCAAACCTAAACGGAAGTAACATTGAGGCTGCGAATTAGACAAGGCTTACATGGTTACTCATTAAGCCATAGATCAAAGACTTCCAGCCTCATCAAAAAGAAACAGCACAAAACATATAGACGCAGGACATGAGACAAAGGGGGGTAAGGTGGAAGTGGGGGGGGGGTGGAAAAGAAGGGAGCGGTCTGGTCAAGATGGTCCAACAAGCTGGTTTGCATGTCCCATGCGGACCAGATTTTGTCAAAAGAATCCATTTTGTCATGGAACAGGGCAGTTAGAAACTCCATTCGCCGTGTTTCTGTGAGCCTCTGACAGAGATCCCCTCTACTTGGTGGCGTGGTCTGCCTCCATCTACCTGAAATTAGGCACCTGGCTCCTGTGAGGATATGTAACATAAGTTTGGAATCCTGTTTAGATAGACCCTTGACCGGCCCACTCAGTAAATAGGTGAGAGGGTCCAATGGGATCCTCACCCCCAAACCTCAGCTATAAGCTCCCTGACCTGTGACCAAAAGGGTAGAATAATCGGGCAATCCCAAAAATATGCGGCAGCGTACCCACTGAGGAGCAACATCGCCAGCATGCCGATGGGAGCTGGGGGTTCCATTTGTGCAGGACCTCCGGTGTATGGTACCAAAAGAATAGTATTTTGTATAGATTTTCTTTATGCTGGATACATACTGAAGATTTCGCTGCTGCATGCCAAATCTCCTGCCATGAGGGGAAGGGTATTTCCCTACCTAAGTAGCTTTCCCACTTGGCCATGTATCTGTGTGTGGGGGCTTCAGCAGAGGGCGGGTCTGAGAGAATGGAGTAGATCGTGGAAATGAGACCCTTAGTACTGTGGCCCGCTTTACAGAGCTGTTCGAAAGAGGTCGGGATCGAGAGGGTAGATGTGCCAAACATGGAGGACATGAGGTGAGTTATCTGGAGGTAATGAAATCGGGATCTCTCAGGGAGATTATAGTCCCTCTGAAGGGTGTCAAACGGAATCAGCCTCCTGTCTCCAGCCCTAGCAACATCCACAAACCGGAATAACTATGCCCACCACGGTCTTGCCACAAATCCAGATGAGCCAGCAGGGAAAAGGGGTGTGCACAAAAAGGAGGCCATAGGTGAAGCTTTGGAAGCTAACTGAAATCTGGTCCTGCACTGATTCCATATCTGCCGCGTAAACTTGATTGGACCCAATAGGTATCCCAGTGAGGGGAGAGGCTTCGAATGCCATAGAAGTGCATTGGGGTGGATGGGTGCAAGCCACAGCTTTTCTATCTCCATCCACTTGGTATATGCTCGGAGGGATGACCAAGCTGGGATACAACGCAAGTGGGTGGCCCAATAGTAGTTGAGGATATTCGGAACCGCCAGTCCCCCACGCCGCCTACTAGCCATCATAACACTTTTGGCCACCCTATGCCTGCCCTGGGCCCATATGAATCTTAGGATAGCTGCCTGTATGGAGCGTAGCTCACTCAGCGGGACCATTACCGGGAGAGTCTCGAATAGGTAGAGGAGTTTTGGTAAGATGGACATTTTGACCGAGTTAATTCTACCTAGAAGAGAGATGTGAAGGCGGTGCCACCTAGAGAGTGTATCTTTCAATTCTTTAAAGAGGGGAGGGAAATTAGCGCTATAGAGGGAGGGATATTGGTCCGTTATCTGGATGCCCAGGTATTTGAGCGATTGGGTTTGCCACTTGTAGGAGTAATTATTTTTGAGGGAAGATGAGACCTCAGGGGGCATGTTGATTGGAAGGGCCTCTGTCTTTGAGGTGTTGATCTTATATCCCGAGAGGGCTCCAAATTCAGCAAGAAGGGCATGAAGGGAAGGCAACGTGGTATGTACGTCAGTCAGGGTCAACAAAATATCGCCCGCGAAGAGGGACAATTTAAACTCCTTATCCCTAATCTTGATATCTGGTTGAGCCCTAATTGCCGCTGCAAGAGGTTCTATGCACAACGCAAAGAGAAGTGGGGAGAGTGGGCAGCCCTGTCTAGTACCATTTTTAATTCCAAAGGTATCGGAGATATAGTGAGGGAGTTTAATGGACGCCGAGGGAGAGGAGTATAAACCTCTGACTGCCGCCAGGAAGGGACCAGAGAACCCGTATGCCGAGAGAGCCTCAAAAAGGAACGGCCACTGCAGGCCTATCAAAGGCCTTCTCATGCATCTAGGCTGAGGAGTAAGGCCTGCTGTGACTGGTGGTTAACAGCATCCACTAGGTCAATTGTGCGCCTTGTGTTATCTCCCCCTGCCTGAAAGGGACGAATCCTACCTGGTCCCTGTGTATCAGTTGAGGGAGCCAGTGGTTCAGTCTGTTGGCCAGGATTTTGGTATAGATCTTCAGGTCAGAGTTGAGCAACGCAATCGGGCGGTAACTAGCACTGTCCGCTGGGTCCCTTCCTGGTTTGTGGATCAAAGTTATATACGAATGTGACATGGAGTTGAGGATGGCAGCTCCTTCCAGAAATGAGTTATAGAGTTGCAGCATATGCGGGGTTAAAATATCTGAATAGACTTTAAAGTACAGATAGGGTAGCCCATCTGGGCCTGGGGCTTTACCGGACAGAAGGGCTTAATGACTTCCTTTATTTCCTCTAATTGAATGGGAGCACCTAAGAAGTCCACCGCCTCCTGCGTGAGCGATGGCAGCGGGTATTTTCGTAGAAATTCCCGGATAAGAGTCTGGGCTCCTATTCCACGGCCTGGGAGGGGCGAGGGCATCGCATAGAGTTCAGAGAAAAAACCAAGGAAGATTTCAGCAATGGACTTTGGGTCATACCTCAGTGTACCCTCCTTGTCCTTAAGTGCTTGAGGCATTGATTGTATTGAGCGCTCTTTCAGTTGCCTTGCTAATAGCGTGTGGGCTTTGTTCCCATATTCATAATACCTTTGTTTCGAGTAGAGAAGGAGCTTCTCCACACCTTGCAAGGCTAAATCCTTAAGGCTATTTCGGACTGAGACTATACGTCTCAAAGTTGAAACCCTAGGGCATAGTGCCATTTTGCGTTCCAGTCCCTTTAGGAGGGTGCGTAGTCTGGTGGATCTTTCTGCGGTATCTCTTTTAAGCTTGGTGCCTAGGGCAATGCAATTGCCTCTAAAGACTGCCTTGTGGGCTTCCCAGAGGACGGATGGTGCAGAGACAGAACCCACATTTAGATCAAAATAGGAGCTGAGCGACTCATGCAACTGCTCCTTCGAGGCTGCCTTTTTAATGAGTGTTTCATTCAGCCTCCAATGACATAGCCGCTGAGCTGGGAGCTGTAAATTTAAATTGATGGTGACTGGGGCGTGATCCGACCATGTTATGGGCTCAATGTGGGAACCCTGTAGAGCCCTAAGTGTTGGGACATTGCCAAAAAAATAATCAAGCCTAGTGTGCGTTTGATGAGGGTGGGAGAAAAAAGAATACTCCTTACTTTTAGGATGATTGATCCTCCATAGGTCGAACAGACCGTGGGAGCGAATGAGCTTTCTAAAGGCTGTGGACAATCTGGCAAGTGCAGGATTTGGGGATCTTTCACCATACTACATCTATCCATGGCTTCCGAGAAAATCATATTAAAGTCCCCCCCAAGGAGCAGGGCTGCAGAGGAAAACTTTGCTAGCTTAGAAAAGACCCTATTTAGGAAGGGGACTTGTGAGACATTTGGCGCATACACGTTGCATAATGTAATCGGTTTGCCCTCTAATGTAGCTTTAAGGATGATATAACTCACGTCCGGGTCAGCCAGCGATGCCTCAACCTGCAATCTACAGGTGTTGGCTATTAGTATAGCCACTCCTGCCCTCTTCCTGTCATTGAATGCAGAAAAAGCGGTGGAGTAATAGGGTCGAGCAAAGCTGAATGAGCCTTTGGAGTCAAAGTGGGTTTCCTGTAAAAACACAATGTCGGCTCGCAGGGACCTACATTCCTTCAGGGCCAGCCTACGCTTAACGTTAGAGTTAAGTCCTTTAACGTTTAAAGTGACACAACGTACCATTTCCAGGTGTAGATGGGGCTACCTTTAGATAAGTGGCGCCGAGAGAAGGTCGTCTCCCAAGCCGTGGACATCCAGGAATCTGTACTGCACCTGAAGAGTGTAGAATGCGAGGAAAAAGAAGGGAAAAAGGTGGGGGTGGGCGGGAAGGTGAGACAACAAGATGGTAGGGGGAGACAACACAGACCAGACCAACACAACGAGACAAAGAAAACAACCGGTTATAACAACCGACTATAAAACCGGAGAGATGCGGGGTCACCAAAGACAGAGGAAGAATATCCCCTGGCCCAGGTGCCCAGCTCTTATTTATACCTTGTAGCGCAAGTGCGCCGGTTATGGGGGCTCGGAGAGAAAAAAGGTCTCCACCGAGGCCTCCTAAAAGAAGGCCGTCAGACGAGACCTCCCCTCCTGAGGTAGGAAAAAGCGTCTCAAGTCCCCCCAGCCAAAAGGCAGGAAGGAGGAGAGAGAATCCGGAAGCGAGCAAATGCTCTCAACAAACAAGGATAAGAAACCAAAGCTGTGAGGCATACAGCTAGCGGTCTATCCTTAATACAAGAAAATAAACATCATAAGCCCTATAAAATGCAGAAGACTAATGAAAGCCCCTAGATGGGCGCAATAGCTCCAGAGAGGAGAGGGACGGGGATGTTGAAGGCCCTCCAGTCAGTATGGGAGTCCCGTAGTCAGCGGGGTGGAGAGCGTCGGGGTTTCTGGGCTGAAGGAAGGGTCCCTGGAGAGCGTCCCTTGCGGGTCACAACCGATTCCCATACTGGCGGTGGTGGAGGCGGGAGTGCAGACAGCTCCCAATCGTCCATCTTTGGAGTGGGAATTTTCAGGGTATTGCAGAAATTCGGGAGGTCAGCAAAGACACGGAGAACAGCTGAGCGACCCTCAGTTTGCAGAGAGAGCAACGGAAAGTGCCACCTATAAAGGATACGATTCTCTTTCAGGATGGCAAGCAGCGGTCTGAGGTGGCGGCGCTTCTGCAATGTATGTCAGGAGAGGTCAGCGAAGATCTGTATAGGAGTCCCCTGATAGTCGATGCTGTGTAGGCGCCTGGCTTTCTCCATTATTGCTTCTTTCACCGAATGGTCATGTAGGCAGCATATAACATCCCTGGGGAGCGGAGAGGAGCCCTTTGGTCGGAGCGCTCTGTGGGCCCTGTCAAGCTTGATGGGGCGGGGAGGGTTAGCTCCAAGTATGCGGTTAAATATAGAGTCCAGGATGGCCTGCAAGTCCTCCTCCCCCTGTGGTTCCGGGAGCCCCCGAACTCTAATGTTGTTCCTGCGGCCGCGGTTGTCCAAATCCTCCACATGTCGAGCCAGCTCCCTGACCGTAGACATTTGCGCAGAGATAGAAGGGTGGATTTGAGAGATGTATTTTCGCGTGTTATCATGGTCCTCCTCAAGCGTTTCCACGCGGGTAGCTATTTGCGTAATGTCCTGCCTGATTGAGGCAATCTCCTCTCTGCAGGCTGCCCTAACCTCTGAGACCAGCGCCCGCAGCTCATCCCTGTTAGGCAGTTGTTGTATCAAGTCAGTCCATGCATGATGGTCAGGAAGATGAGGACTGCGTAGGGCAGAGGAGGATGCAGGAGAGCCCTGCCAGGAGAATACTCCGCTGCCAGACTCCTGAGTATGTGGAGAGGGAGCCGGGATGTGCTTGGGGTCCAGCATGTCAGACACCACAGAGGCCCCATGAGGAGAAGAGCCATGCTCTGATGTCAGGAGAGGGGGACTGGCCACCACCGAGCTGTATGAGGGCTGATGCTGGGCCATGGTGGATGGTGAGGCCTGCACGTGCTCCAGCTGCGGGGGGAGGGGGAGGGACACTGCAGGGTCTGGTACCTGTGTCCTCATGGCGGCCGCTGGAGAAGACTGAGGCGTGCTGGGGAGGAGGCGCGGTGTCTTCTGCGCTCTCAACTCCGGGCTGTGTCGGGTGTCCACTGCCGGTGATGCCGTCGCTGCCGCGGGTGCCGAGGATGATCGCGCGGCCGAGCGCGCGCTCCGCAGGGAAGCAGGCTGTGATGTCGGCGTGCAGGCCGGAGGCGCCGCGCCAGGAGAGACGGCGCAGAGGTACGAGTCTAGTACCGATTGGCTCCGCGAACGGACCGGAGCCCTCCTCGGGGTACTTGGCGGCGGCTGGGTCCTTCTTTTTCCCATCTAGGGCCGTTATGATCGTAAGGGCTGCTATTTAGGATAGCCGGCAGCAGGAGCTCAGCTAAGCTGCGGCCATTCTCCTCGGCTTCCGGTCACGCCCCCCCCCACCAGTATTAATTAATCAATTAATTAAGGAATTGGACAACCCCTTTAACCAGGGCTAGTGATAACAGCATGAAACTTCCTTTTCAGCCTAAGTTAACATAGGGCAGCACACAATTCTTAATACTTTAACAAGTGCCCACTATCTTTTGATGACATAGGTGCAGGTCCCCCTGTGCAGCGACATGTTTTTAGCATTGCTATAACAGTGATGGAGGTGGTTGCTACCATAATTGAAACTGTACTAGGAATGGAACTGTAGCTAACACATACTTTCTCCTAGATCATGCGGGAGACCCTGCAAATGGGGGAGAACTCCCACTCTGCCTAAATGGCTGCCAAGTGGAGTTTTAAGATTATTGGCACTGGGGCAGCATCATGAGACGCTGCTCTGCCACCACTGATGGTAGGGGGTGGCCCCACAGCTAGACTATATAGTCTAGTTGTGGGGCACACATGACTTCTTCAGCATGTGTGCACTGCTTACAGTGTCACACCAAGTTTTCCTGAATGCTGGGTAGACTATCCAGCATTCAGGAAAGATGGGTGGCAACACATCCACCACAGGTTGTATCCAGTTTTCTTATATGGAATGCTGGGCATCTTCATTTTTCATAACCAGCCAAGGTAAAACCCGAAGCTACAGGCTGATACAATCAGGATGGAAAGGTCCATGGATATTGGTCCTTTCCCACCCTAAAAATATCAGCCCACAGCTGCACCAAAGGCGGACCATCACATTAGAAGGTCTACTTCTGATGGTAACCCATCTCTTCCCAGTACTCCTAGTGAGTTGGTTACTAGAGTAATAGTAACAGGGGGGTTAGCGTCAGTCTTGGGGGTAACAAAAAACACAGCTAGCTGACTCCATGTCCTAACACAAGTAATGGAGAGATGTCAATTGCCAGACACCTCCATTACTAACACTGGAATAAAATGGTAAAAAAATTACATAACACAAAACATTTAAATAAACACTCCCCGACAACATCCTTTAACCATTTTATTAACTAAATGGATCCAACGCTGGTCTGATGTAGTCTAATGAGTGCGACATATTCCACAGGAGAAACCTGCACTAAAATGGAAACACTACTAATAACATGACAGTACTAAACTCCATCCGCTACACCCCCTGAAGATCATGCCCGTGGTAGGCATTCAAGCCACACAATCGGATTCTGGGGGGTACAGAACACAAGTGCAGCACAACGGTCCTCTGCTCCCACCTAAGGAGATTGTGTCTGTAAGCTGTGTTCTGTACCCCTCTCTTCCACCCCTCCCCTATCATTGTGTCATGTGTCTTAGTGCCAACACAAAATACAACTCTCGTCTATGACCTAATAGGCCTCACCTCCATCTATTACCTCATATCATCCCTACCTCCATCTATAACCCCATATGAAGTTTGTACACAGGTAAGTACAGGTAGAGAGATGCCAAAAAAGTTACAATTCTAAGATGTTTGTGTTGTAAATTCTGCAGGAACGAATCATGGCCAGCAGACGTCATCATGGCAATCTGGGCTGGATGGAGAAGAAACGGGGAAGTGAACAACTCATCACAGAAAACATCACCTATGAGTCCCTGGATGTAACTGCAGTTTAATTACTTATAAGTCTGCAGTGCGGTTCTGTACAACTGATATTTACAACTAACTGGTTACTGTATCGCAGCTATTGTTGGCTGTAGTGTAATGTTTTAGGTTTATGAACAGTTTTGCGGCATCTTCCAGCTCCTGGATGCTTAATAGGCTATTCAACCTCCATGAAAGTTGAGTGATACTAAACATTATAATTAGCTTTCTTCCATTGCTTTTACATAGTTGTGTGTAGTAGGTGTGGCTTTTGTCGAGGTGTGTGGTTTGTTTTAAATGGGGCATGATTTATGTAAACTCTAGGGTCAGCCCGTTACACATGTTGCAACTCTAAGGGCATGTCCCCACGGCAAGGGTTTTCGGCCGTTTTTTCCAGCCGGTTTGCGGTTTTTCAGACCGCCTGAAAAACCGGCCAAAAATGAGCACAATGGTGCTCTGTGGAAAACCCATGCAGTCAGCCGGGCACCAATATTTCATACGGCCAGCTTTGGATTTCTCCCTTACCCTGCCCTCTACGAACGTGGGAGTGGCAGCTATACATGTTGAAAGTTTCATACTTAAAAATATGAAACTGGGATGGACCTGTGACACACGATTCTCCCATAAATCCTTATGAAATATCGGTGCCTGGCGGTCTCCTTGCTCCTTTGTTCTCCAGTCTCTGTGAGAGCCCATGTGTCTTAGTCTGAGCCAGGCACTAACGAATTTAAATGAGAATTTTTTGATGTGCTGACCTCCCCTGCTGGGCAGGCTTCTTATGGACAAGTGTTTGGGCATACATCTGAACTGAGGACTTTGTTAGCCAGGTTTGCCTGTCTCCTGCCTAATTTAATGGCTTCCTGGGACATGTGTTGTGTGAGTGAATTAGAGTTATGAGAGTGGCAGGGGTAGCTTGTCATTTTTGTGTCAATTTTCCTCACAGGCTAGTTTAAAAATTGGTAAGTATGAACTCAAAGCTCTGTTTCTACAGCAGACTTGGTACACTACAGTGATTGGAGGAAGTCTCTAATACTGGTTATGTTAGTCTTTGAGGGCCACAGTCTGAGACCACTAACCTAATCAAATGGGATTTCCACTTATAGTGAAGGATATAATTATTTGATCCCTTGGTGATTGTGTAAGTTTGCCCACTGACAAAAACATGAGCAGTCTATTACTTTAAGGGTAGGTTAATTTTAACATCGAGAGATAGAATATCCAAAATAAAATACTGAAAATCATATTGTATAAATTATATAAATTTATTGGCAAAAATAAGTATTTGTTCCTACTGGCAAACAAGACTTAATACTTGATGGCAAAACCTTTGTTGGCAAATCTAGCAGACAGACTTTTTTTGTAGTTGATGATGAGGTTTGCGCACATATCAGGAGGAATTTTGGTCCACTCCTCTTTGCAGATCATCTCTAAAAGATTAAGATTTTGAGGCTGTCACTTGGCAACTCAGAGCTTCAACTCCCTCCATAAGTTTTCTATGGGATTAAGGTCTGGAGACTGGCTAGACAACTCCATGACCTTAATGTGCTTCTTTTTGAGCCACTCTTTTGTTGCCTTGACTGTATGGTTTGGGTCATTGTCTTGCTGGAAGACCCAGCTACGACCCATTTTTAATGTCCTAGCAGAGGGAAGGAGGTTGTCACTCAGGATTTTACGGTACATGGCTCCATCGTTTCCCCCATTGATGCGGTGAAGTAGTCCTGTACCCTTAACAGAGAACCACCCCCAAAACATAATGTTTCCTTCTGTATGCTTGACAGTGAGTATGTTGGTGAAAGTGGGGACAGTTGGGTCATAAGCAGCATTTCTCTTCCTCCAAACACGGCGTGTTGAGTTAATGCAAAAGAGCTCAATTTTTGTATCATCTGACCACAGCACCTTCTCCCAATCACTAACAGAATCATCCAGGTGTTCATTGGCAAACTTCAGACGGGCCTGCACGGGCTTCTTGACAGGGGACTTTGGGGGGGCCCTGTGGATTTTAAACCATTACGGATAATGTTTAAACAAGGTTTTTTTGGTACTGTGGCCCCCACTGCCTTGAGATTTTTAACAAGCCCCCCCAAGTTTTTTTGGTTGATCTCTCACCTTCCTTTAAAAAGGATACCCCAGAGGTGAGATTTTGCATGGTGTCCCACATCATGTCGACTAAATTTTTGTATTCCTTCCATTTTCTTACTATTGCACCAAACATTGTCTCCATCCACCCAGCGCCTTACTTATGTTTTGTACCCCATTCTGTTTTGTGCAGGTTAGTCTTGACGTTGACATCCTTAGAACGCTCTTTGTCTTCCCCTTTTTTTAGGGGTTAGGTCTGATTTAAAAAAACCTATTTAGTCGCTGTCTTTAATGCAGAGGGTTGAATAGGAGGTCTAATGGTCATGGGAGCCAAAAATTTAATGTTGGTTTGGGTCAAAAAATTATTCTTCAAAAAATGAAAAAATTTATTAATTTATAAAATGTGTTTTTTTCTGGATTTTATTTTGGTATTCTCTCTCTCAATTTTTAAAATTAACCCCCCTTAAAATTATAGACTGTTATGTCTTTGTCAGGGGCAAACGTACAAATCAGCAAGGATCAATAATTATTTCTGACTGTGTAGCATATACCTTAGGACGTGTTTTTTTTTTTCAAACCCCTTTTGAAAAATGTCTCTCTAACAGGCTGCAGCTAGCAGAACTGAAACACCCACAACTTGCTCAGGAAATGGTATTCTAAAGCAGCTATAAGGAACAGGCTCTGTGAAATAGCCAGATGGGAAAACCCCTTTAAGGTCTTTCGCTTAAAAAAAAGGGGTTAATAACACCAAAACCATGAAAATAACTATCTCCCATTCCCTTTTACATTGAAATCAGGTAGGTCATGCATGTCAGATATCCAGGCACATCTATTGCAAGAATAATTTTTGAAAGGGGTCATGTGGAAGTTTAACCCGTTTAAGAGACAGCTATTTTCGAGTTTTTCTGTTTTATTTTTTTCCTTCCCGCATTCTAAGAGCCATTCCTTTTGTTTTCGTTGATTTAGATGTATAAAAGCTTGTTTTTTTAAGATGTACTTTTTAACAACCATTGAACCTACAATAAAATGTACTGGGAAATGCAAAAATATTTTTTGTCTGGTGGAAGGGAAAAACAAATATTGCACCATTTTTGTGTGGGCTACATTTTTAAACACTTTTCACCCTGCGCCGAAAAACTACAAAAGGGCTGTGAGCTGTAGTGTAAAAATGATATTCCACTTTTGTCTGGGGAAAAATATAACATTATTTATCCGATATGGTTAAACCCCACCCCCACAAAATTTCCAATGTTAATTTTGTTTTTATTGGTAATTTTTTTCCGGGAAAAAAAATTGAAAAGGGGAATAAAAAGTTGCACCAAAGAAAACACACTTTGTCCCTTTAAAAAACAAGCCTTCACAGTTCCATAAATTGAAAAAAAAAGTTATTGGTCACAGACACTGCAGTGCGAATTTAAAATATGGAAAAATACTAAAACAAAATGCAAACTTTACAAATTTGGGGCCACAGTATAAACCCTGTTGGGTCTAAAAACTCACTTTTTTGGGCCCATGGGTTACTATGGCAAAAGAGGAGTTTTAGACCTAAAACACTTTTTAATTGGCCCTTGGTTTCAGTAAAATCGGACTGACTTGCAGAATACAGATTACATAATTTCACAAACAACAAAATTCCCATGAAAACAAGACCAAGTAAAAAAGGCCCGATTTAGTTTTTTATCACATTCCACCCTACATAAAACTTTTTTGGGGGTTTCCTAGTACATTATAGCACCATTAAAAAGCACATTTTGTTCTGTAAAAAACAAGTTATGTCTTTTGGAAGGTGGAGAGGAAAAAAGGAAAAGCAAAAATCTAAAAAAGCTGCATCATTGAGGGGTTAAGGAGGCCACTGTATAAATTACATGATATTTGCATTCTGTGGGTCAGTACAATTGTCAGGGGCTGGCCGGGGGGCCGCTGCCCCTGGGGCCCCCCTGCCCGCGGGGGCCGGGTGCGGGTCCGCGGCTCCCTGGACATCCCCCTCTGCCCGGGCCCCGGGCGCCGGCTCACTTCCCCGTCCAGTTCCCGGTAGCTGCCCCCCGGGCCCGCCCGGCCGCCGCGACCCGCTGCCTGGGGTCGCGCGCGAGGCGGGTCGGGTTTTTAAAGGGCCAGTGCCCCGAAATTTGGTAAATTTGCCGGCCCCGGGTCCCTAATAAGGAATCCCCCCAGCACTCCCCTCCCAGATTTTTGGTGTCGTTGCCGTTTGAGTTGTTGGAAGCCCTGTCTGATTCCCCCTTACCAGTCCGTCCTACGTTTCCCTGACCTGCCTGTTTTCCCGCCTGCCCGACCTTTTTCCGTCTCTGCCACGAACCTCTGCCCCCTCCCCTGCCCCTTCTCCCTGCCCCCCGATACGTCTCCGGATTACATTTTACTACGCATTACCCCGCCGCCATCCCCAGCAAGTCACAGGGGGTTTCGACCTGTACCCTCCGCCGCGCAAGCCCACCCCGCTTTGCGGCGGGCTTGGTGAATACCGGGGCATTTAGACTCCGCCCCTGGCGGGCTTAACTATCATCGCTTCGGGTCCAGCAATCCCCCCGAACCCCTTACAGTAAATTTGGGCCTGGATTCCGCCAGGGTACCTTTCCTGAGCCGGGAGTCACGACGGCCGTCGCCCAGCAAGCCAGCGTTTACCACTCAGGGCCATATGCAGAACCTCGCGGCCCGTTCCCCTTGCCTGCGGGCTCCCCGCCCCCCACACCTTTGTTTCCCTGCAGCCATGGTTTTTCTACCGCTCCTCCACCGGGACCTTTTGATCTGCCTTTCCTTCCGCTATGATGGAGACCCGAAAAGTGCAAAAGGCTTCATCAGTCAATGCTCCACCCAATCGAGATGCTGGGCACCCCAATTTTCCACCGAGCGGGCAAAAGGGGCCTTCAAAATTTACCCCTTTTCGGGGGAAGCCTTGGCCTGGGCCACTCCGCTAGGGGACCAGGGGATCCGTTGAGGGAAAATTTGCAACCCTTTCCTCCGGGTTCCGCCCCGTCTTCAGGAAAACCTGGCCTCACCCCCCCGCGCGCAGTTTGCTCCTTCCTCGGGGCACTCACTGTGGGTAGTACTCCATGCAGTTCCGACCCTCGCCTCGAACTGGACTGGAAAAATGAAGTTGGTGGCAACCTTCTGGCAACCCCTCTCGGGGCGCATTAAAGACGAGCTCGCTGGTCGGGACCGTCCACTCTGGATAAAATGATTGGGTTTGGGCCAACTGAATCGACATACTTTTTGCCGAAGACAACAAGACTCCACCTCAAGGGGGGTCACCGACCACCCGGGGTTACCTCATCGGGTCCCGTTTCAACGACCTAAATTCCTACCCAAGGGTTTCCCTGGGGCGAACCCATGCAGGTCAAAGGGTCACTTGACCCGGAGGAACGCTCACGTTTTTGGGTCGGGGCAGCTGTGTTCTACTCTGGGGTTTTGGGCCCACTTCATTGGGGGGATGTCCGGTGGCCGGGGAAACTCTCACACCAGGGCTCTCAAGACAATCCCTAGGTTCATGCGGCCTTTTTCCCCGTCGACCTTCCCTGTACTTGGGAAATTTCCCCGGGACGGCACCTTTAAAGCCACCGCTTCTTTTCGGGATCCGTGGAATTTTTCGCCCGGGGTGGTGTCCAAGTTTCGTCTCCCGGTGACCCCCTGCAGAAACCCATTTTGTCTCCTCGTCATGGGAATGCCTCAAGGATCTTTGGTTTCTGAAATGCGCCCCTCACCTTGCGATGGGCCCGCTTACAAAAAGGGACTTGAAACTTCTCTTTTGCCCGCTCCTCTTCGAAATCCCCCTGGGCCCTTTCCCTTTGGGTTGCAAGAGCATGCTCTGCCCCGGGACTGGAACACAGGCGAATTACCCTTTGGGGGCCGCGTGCCACTCGCATTCCTCTCTGTATCCGTCCTGCTCTTTCCGCCTTGTAAACCCCTTTTAAGCCTCTGCCGGGTCTGCCCATCCTTACGGATTACCGACGTCTTTTCCAAAAGACAGGCCGAAATTCTTCCCCCCACGGCCTTCGACTGTCCTTTTGACCTCAACCCAGTACTCCCCTCCCCGGGGAAGTCCACCCTCTTTCTGTCCCGGAAACCAAGGCGAGTTGGAGTATATTCGGAGAATTCCGAAAAGGGCTTTATACGCAACCCTCTTGCTGGGGGGGCCCGGATTCTTCTTTGTCGAAAAGAAAGAGGGAACCTCCCCCCCTGTATCGTTTATCTAGACTCAATAAAATCCCCATAAAAAATTTACCCCCTGCCTCTGACCGGGGAATTTTTTATCGCAAAAAATTTTTTTTTCCCAAGTTGGATTTGCGGAGCTTAAAATTTTGATTCGTATGGGGGAAGGCGACAAATGGAAGAGGGCCCTTTAATCCCCTGAGGCCACTTCGAATACTCATCATCCCGTTTGGCCTTGCAAGCTCCGGTTGTTCCAAACTTCGTCAATGAGATCTTCCGCCCTTCTCTAGTCTGTGTAATTGTCTATTGGAGAATTTTAATCTTCTTTTAAAATCTAAAAAACTCACCGCCCCACGTCCCCAGGGGCTCGACATCTGTACCCCCCCTAATGCCAAACTGGAGGGAAAAGCCTTTTGAACCACCTCGTTGCCTTCTTAGGGTACATCTTTCGGCAAGGCTCCCAATGGATCCCTCTAAGTTTTTAGCGGGCTGCAGTGGCCCCCGAGGGTTGGGGCTCCGGTCCACCCGCGCTTTTTGGGGTTCGCAAAATATTTCGGAGTTCGTCCCCCAATTTCCAACTGGGGGGCCCCCTGGGGGCCCTCACAAAGAAAATGCTACCCAAAATCCTGGGCCCCCTGAAGCCCAAAAAACCTTAACTTTAAAGAGCTTCGTTCAGCTCCCGTTCTGTCCGCCGGAAACCCCCAGCGTCCATTTATCCTAGAAGGGGGGCCCTCCTCAGTAGGGGGCCGCGCTTTTCCTTTTTCAAAAGTCCCCCCTCTGGGAGATGCGACTTGTGGTTTCTTTTCCAAACCTTTCCCCCTGCCGAACGAAATTTCACATCGGTGATTTTTGAAACTGGGCCCTAAAGTTAGCCCTAGAAGAAAGGGGCACTTGCTGGGGGGGCTGCTCCCAACGAGTCTTCCCAATCACAAAAATCTCCTGAAATTTCCCGTCTGCTCAGCATTGAACCCCCCCAAGCCCCGGTGTCGCTCTTCTTCGCCCGCTTTAACTTCCCCCTTCACTTTCGGCCAGCCGAAAAAAAAAAAGTCAGGGCGGACCCCTTCTAGATTCGACCTCTCCAAAGCCGCCTCTGCAGCACTAAATTTCCCCCGAACATCTCCTCATGGGGTTCCCTGGATCTTAAAACTCCCCCAGGGAAAACCTAAAGCCCTCCTGCCAGGGCCCTGAATCCTTTAAATGGGGACATTCCCTCAAAAAGGGGGTCACCTGAATCCTAAGTCCCCTGCAGCTAATTCCCTTATTTTTGGTGGCCCATCTCGCTCAAAATAAAAGTTTGTCCCGGCCGTAAACCCCTTGGCCGTAACAAAGTCCCTCATCTCAACCCGCGGTCTGTTCGTCTCCCTGGTGCCGAAAGACCCTTTGGGCCCATATGCCATGGTTTTGTTATGACCTCCAGCCTCTCTGGAAAACACGGTCATCTGGGGGGTACTGATAAATTTTTTAAGGGCTCATTTGTTCCCCTGCCCGGGTTGCCCCCTGCCCCCAGTGGCCCCGCACTTCTTCCACCACATTTTTGGGTGCACGGGGTCCCATTGCATATTATCTCGGATAGTCCATTTGTCTCGAAATTCTGGGGGGGCTCTGTGTGCTCAGTTGCAGGTTCGTAGACTTCTGTCTGCAATCACCCTCAAACCCTGGGAGGGAGAGAGGGCAAAAAGTTTTAGGACTTTTAAATACGTCATTTTGTGTCCGCCCGTCAGGGTTTAATGGTCTACCTCCTCCCCTGGGCAGAATTTTTGTATAAATTCCTTTAGACTCAGAGTCTGCTGGAGCCTCTCCCTTTTTTTTGTGTTTGGGCTAATCCCCGCCCGTTTCCCCCTTGGGTACCTCGTTCAGTCCCTGGTAGATGCCCAAATACGGACATCAAGGGACTTTGGCAAGTCACACGACAGGCCCTTCTACGGGCCCCCCGTCGCACTAAGGTCCAGGTGACAGGTCCCCAACCTCCGCCCATATTTTTAAACCGGGGGATAAGGTTTGGGTTATCTTCCAAGTACATTCGTTCAAGGTCCCATTACAAGTTGGCCCCAAGTATTTGGTCCTTTTGTGGTACTTTTGGCAACTAAACCCGGTGTCCCCACAAGCCCGGGTTTTCCTCCCACTCTGCGATCCCCAACGCCCTTCCCTGTCTCTCCCCAAGCCGTGGGGGATTGCTTCTCCCCCTGGATCTGTCTCGCCTTCTCCTGTGGGCCAACTCTGATAACATCTTTGGGTCAAGGAGGTGCTGGCGGAAAGAACAGTGAGGGGGAAACTGTTCTTTTTTATTGATTTGGGAAAGGGGGCGGGCCTGAGGGGCGTTCGTGAAACTAGGCCAATTGCACCTGACCTCCTCTCTAAGTTCTGAAAAAAGAGGGGGAAACCTAAGAGGGGGTGGGGTACTGTCATGGGGTCCGGCGCGGGTGCCGCGGCTGCCCGTGACCATCCCCCTGCTGCCGTGGGTCCCGGCGCCGGCTCACTTACCCGTCCCTGTTGGCGCGCTCCGCCCCGTCCCGGCCCCGCGCGGTACCCCCTGCCAGGGCGCGCCCATGGTGGTTGGATTTAAAGGGGCCCTGCGCCGGAATTTTGGGCAAAAGCGGCCGTGGTCCTATATAAGGAATACGCCCCCGCACTTCCCCGCCAATTGTGGGGGTGCGTTGCCTGTTTTGGAGTGTTTGGAACCTGTCCCGATTACCCTGTACCGTCCCTCCCCTTCGTTTCCTCACCTTTCCTGTTTCCGTCCCTGGGCCTTCTTCCCATCTCTGACCACGAAAATTGCCCCTGCTCTGACCTTCGCTGTCCCGCAGTTTCCGGATTCGATTCTGTACCACGGGATTACCCCGGCCCCCATTGCAACCCAAGTCACGTCAGGGGTAGCGACCTGGTAGCCTCACGCCGCAGCAAGTCCATCCCACTTTGCGGCGGGCTCTGGTGAATACCGCTCCCTGGCGTGGCTTAACTATCATCGCTTGCGGTGGTCCAGCGAATCCACCGAACCCTTACAACAATTCTGGTGATACCAAACCTATATATTTATCATACCTATATCATTATCATAGCTTCACAACAGAGGGTTCTCTGTTGCAGCTGGTGGTTTGTTTTGGCAAAATCTAGTTTTTACTAGCACCAGTTTGGAGAGTGTGCAGCTTTTGATCCTTTCTTATTCTATTTTTTTTCTGGGAGGTGGAATGACCAAAAAAAACCCCACAATTCTGATGCTT
The DNA here is from genome assembly GCA_025379985.1 of Phyllomedusa bahiana. NCBI lineage: Eukaryota > Metazoa > Chordata > Amphibia > Anura > Hylidae > Phyllomedusa > Phyllomedusa bahiana. The sequence goes on along the minus strand of JAODAL010016037.1, from coordinate 37,242 downwards.
TTTTATATGGCAAATGGGAAAAAGCAGGTATTTTGAAATGTTACTATTTTTCAATTTTTTTTCAATTAGATTTTTTTTTACATTAACATTTAGTCCCTCTAGAGGACCTCATTATGCAATATCTTGCACGTTTGTACTATATACTGCAGTACTGGTGTGATAGGAATGCAAAGATGGGAGCTTTGGAGCCTTATAAGGGATCCAGATGCCATGGCAACCAAACAGCAGCCCACAATCATGTTGCAGTTGGGGGTCACAATGGACCATGGCCCTGTTCTCTAATTATTTAGACAGAATCCAACGGATTTTAAAATCGGCCAGAAAAAAATCTGTGTTGTGTAGACTACAGCACAGAATTTTTCATTGTGATTACACAGCGCTGGGTACAGTCGGATTTTCGGCAGATTCTAAATAATGAATCTGCCATAAATCTGATGAAAAACCTTTGCTGTGTAGACACAGAGAAAAAGGAGACATCCCTAGACAGGAGAGACTGACCGGACGGTGGAGGGAATAGCTGAATGCTTGAGGTAAACCCGTCCCTTAGACAGACCCAGGGGTGCCAATAGGGCAGTATGGGCAGTATTCCTATCAGGGGCCCTAATCAAAAATGGGGCCACTGGTATGTTAAAAAATAGGAACTAGTAATGGGTAGAGGCCCCATTTTATTTGACTGTATGGGTCCCTGAAACGGTTAATAGATGACTGATGGCGGCCCTGGACAGACCTCATGGATCGTTTGGGGCAATCTGGGCTTCATGCTTGATTAGTCCGGTGTATTTGGGACTTATATAGCGAAGCCATTCCCATTGTGGGCTGTCCAAAGTGGGAAGTGAAAGGATGACATTGGAAAAAGACTATCTTTGTGTAAATTACCTAGCTTTAAGTAAAGCTGCTGTTACAATTATACTCCAACTTCTCATCTACTGCCTATTATTCTGCACAACACCAAGGCACTTGAGGCTAGCAACTATCCGCTCGCATGATCTGCAGACCCACTCTCCAGTGTAGTGTTCCCAGGTTAGCATGAGAGGATAGGATCCCTAACCACACGTGACCATTACTACTCCCATGCTCGCCGCTGCAACTTTAGGGCGTTGTATGTCGGTGGTCTTATCTGGTCTTTGTTTCATAAGTTGTAGTGTTGAGATTATGTACATCCACATGACTCTTCTAGTTAATCACTGACATCAGAGGATTTGTGTTGATGCTAAATGGGACATTATTGAAACCAAAAAACAGCTCAAGAGAGTATGGGGTAAAATATCAATAACTTTATTTGATTACAAATATTAAAATTCTTAGGAGATAATTGCGGTGTACAAAAGACAAAAACCAAAAGAAAAAACGAGCACAAAGTCCCAGAAATTGTAGTAAATGTATCAAAATTGTTTATATGTAAATAGAAGCTGTAAATGGATATGTAGCGCATCAGCATATATCCACATGCACTGGCATAGCCACATGGAAGACCAGCAGAAGCTAATAGGGTAGTTAAGTAACTAAATCCCTATAAAGTATTTGGAATGTAGTTAGTCGCTGCTACAATATGAATAATGTATATGGCCCAATGCAGGAATAATAAGCAGGCGTCCTACAATTAGTCCAACATATTTACCAGAGATGTTGTGGGTGGCGCTTGTGACATGGGACATTATCCCTGCAGTAAAGACCGGAGGAGTCCATTGGAGTGTTGCAGCTACAGCAGATTTAAAAACAAGGCCACAGATGATGAGTGCTGTGCTGTTGCCACGTCAATTTATTAAATCCTATCTGTCCTTTTCATGATAAGCTGCAGTATGTGTTTAAATGAGAAGCAGCAATATTTCTGGCTACTAAATAACTTGACCATGGCATTTTTCATTCAGTGGAACCTGCAGTGATGGAGCCTGCAGTTTTCCCCTCTGCAGGCTTCATCTCTAATTTTCACTTACAACATAGTAAGTGGACAGAGACTAGCCACTATGAGATTTCCTATACACAGCAAACACACTTAGGAGCAGAGACGGTTCCCTGGGCCATATTTACTGTGACAGAATTCACCCCTCTAAAATATACTTCAATTTCAACTTTCAGTACTACAACATGAAATATAAAAATGCCCCTGGGAGATGTAGCAGAAATGATGGTCAGTTCTATATTCTAATCAATCATTTGAAACAAAAAGATTTTCTTGCAAAGTTTCTGCAAGCTGCGCTACTTTTTCCGTCTAAACAGTGGACACCGCGGCAGAAACCCAATGAACCCATTGTAATCTATAGGGTACGTCAGACGTCATTGGTCTCTGTTGTAAACGGATCCTTTCTTTTATATCCTTTGGACGCAGATGTTAACAAAGTCTAATATGAAGGACATATAAAAAGGAAATACTGAGAAGTGGGAATTCTTTAAGACCAGCATTGCATACTAATACCTTTGTCTTATCTTTTACCAGTCCCCACACACCTGAAACTGAAATCTACATCAGCTAGGAGCTGGCATAAATTTTAGCTATAATTTCCACTAATAATAAGTGTTGGGTTGTGGAAAGCTTTACCCTCCCTTTAAGTGGCAACAGCGTCAAAAACCCACTGAAAAGTCAAAAAGTCACAAAGTTCTGTGCAAATGCGGCCTGGGCAAAGAAGTTGTACAGCCAGTGATACATTTCCCACTTGTGTCTTCTTCTCTTTTTAAATCTTGATTCAAAAACTACATCTACAAACCTGAACATGAAAACATACATATATAAGGATAACAACTACAACCATACTGTATACAAGCATTCACTTGGTTTTACAAGAGGGCCGCAATAGGTAACAAGTTTTTTGCTAGTTCATATTGGTAAGAAATAGCATTGGCTTGGCTTGTGCCAGCTGCAAGCATGCCTGTGCCCCTTCTCACCTCTTCCAATGTCCTCCTCTTCCCATGCACAAGCTCCCTGTTGCTGTATCTTTCCTAGGATGTGCATGCACACTCCGTCCTGATTGAAAGAACCAGTGCGCACCACCTAGCTTTCCCTGAGCCAATGCTTTGGGACCTGTGCCTTTGTAGGTGCTATTCCCCCACTTCTCAATGTCAGATTATTGATGATTCTCAGTCCATTCACTCTGTTTGTTTTACTCCGACTTGACCCCCAGCTTTCCCTACTCATTTACAACTGAACACTGCCCTGACCTCGGATGGTGACACGCTTCTACTCGTACACTGCCTGCCTTAACCCTATGCTTGTGGTTCGACTATGTCTCTGCTTGACCCATCTGTACCATGACTGCATGCCAGATGTAAGTGTGAGTGACCACGTCGAGGGAGTTCCCTGTGGCGGAGTCCAAGCCCACATGCAGGGGTTGAGAGTGGACACCAGAGACTTCTTAGACTCCACTACTCAGCGTGGCCTTGTGCTAAACTTGTGGCTGACAGAGAGGATTCACTCCTGCAGCATTTTTATAAAGCTGTTCATTTACTGTGTATAAAAGATGGCAGACCTATTTAAGGGCATGCCATGGCTAAGTTATCACAGACATTAATATAGTAGGAGGTTTTAGCTGATAACCTACTAATTGGTTGCTCCTTCCTTTATATATTTCTTTATATATCAGCTAAATATGTGAAAGAAACACTTATTATCTGGAGTTTATTGTGCCAATTTGATTAGGGAGAAAACCTTGGAGAGAAAACAGAAAAAAATCTGTAGTGAAAGAACCACTTGTTGCCAAGTGCAAGATTAATTTGCTGTTTTCAGATGATTTCATGTAAAATATGAACAATTACAAAGCAGATGTATCACCCACACCCACACATTTGTTTACTTGACAGATGGTCATGCCACTGATTTTTTTCTAGTGCTGAAAGAGAGAATTGGGTGATACTGCTTTCATAGCAGAACATGTGAGCAGATTCCTATATCTGAATTTAGCTTGTAACCTTAGTGTTTGAATTTAAGACATTTTGTTATTGGAAGTATGCTGTGAGTTCAAGATTGCATACATACCATGCATACATATTTACCGTACTTACCATACTGTTTGGTCAGATTGGCCTCATAACAGAAATGTGCTGCACCCTAGAGGGCCTTGCAATGTGTTCAATTCAAAATCTTTTTATTAATAAAGTTTTTATGATATAATATGAATATAATATTGAAAATACTTGTTATGCATTTTATTAGGCATTTACTGCTCCAGTAAAATGCTTTGTAACATCTGCACAGATCAGGTCCCAATATCAGTTATAGAAGCCAGTAATTATCAGTAACAGACATTAGGAAAAAATCCCAGAAAGTGTAACAGAGTTTACAGAGTTTTGGGACATGTCACAAGCTTATTCCTGTAGCCTCATTTGCACTGTTACTTGGCACTGATGTTTCTATATATGGCCCACATCGTTTAAGACTCTGTAGAAGTCATTGATATCCTCCATAAATTAACATGACAATACTCAGTTTTTTTTTTTACTATATATAAAGCTGCATTGTGGGTCTCTACTGTTAGGATTTGTGATATGGCACCCAAAATCAGCAGCAGCCATAATAAACCTCCATGTGTCTTCGACTAGAGGTGTGTTTTAAGCAATAATATAGTATGAAGACATTATACATTAGGACATAGAGTACTGTACAGTGATCAGCCATAACTTATATTGTCTAGATCCCACTTCTTTCCCCCCAAATCACAAGCCAAGTAAGGGTACGTGCACACAGCAGAGACAAAATACTGGTCGGATTCTAATTTAAAAATCCGACTGGAATTTTGTTGTTATTTGAACGGTTTTGGGGGACGGTTCTGTCCGCAGTTTACGAATTCAGCAGTCCCCATTATCATTGAATAGTACATTTTCCACCCGAAAATCTGGGTGGTGGTGGGGGTTTGAAAATCCATCCAGTAGAAAATTCGTGCAGTGTAGACCACTCAGTGGTTTTTTGCATTGATGTTTATGATGTCTATGGGGATGGTTGCTTGTTGGTTTTCAGACAGTTTCTAAATCCGAAAACTTTAAAAATCCAAACGAAAAACCCATGCCGTGTAGAAGTACCCTAATGATCTAAGACATGAACTTTAAAAGATGTCTAAATATGTACAAAAAGGGGTAAAATCGTTGTGGTGGTGTTAGCACCTTCTGTGCATCACAGTGATTTCTTTAGGATGGTGGTGGCTTTTCTCTGGCTATTCAAATTCAAGTGCTTGGCAGTTGTCACTGGAGAGGAACATGCTTAGTTTAATAGTTGTGACAGCTATCAAAATACTAACTCAGTTTCTAATTACCTATGCTATACAATCTATTTCTCTGACCCTGGAGCCATGTGTATAATGTCACCTAGTTCCGCTATAAGGCCTTTTCTCCAAGGATACACTGTCCATTGTCAGACTGGGGTGTCTGGGGTCCACCGTTAAAGTTAATTCTTGAAGCCCACCAGTGGAGTTGATTCTTGGGCACAACTACTATACATGACTGCACATACTGCACATGCAACTGTTGCCTCCTGTCTCTTCCTTTCTGCTTCTCTTTTTCTATGATTCTTGCTGAAAAGTAGCTTTAGTTCTGCCATGCTCAGGAGCTGACCAGGGCATTTCCACTGCTCCCCTGTAGGTCAGTCCAAGCCTTATGTTATCCGTCTCTGTACTGGACCAGGCGTACTCACTCTTAATGGCACATTTCTGCATGAAGAGTCCTCTGGCCTTAAAGCTGTCCCTCCAAATGCTTTCTTATTCACAAAGTGTCTCACTTATATCTTCTGTTGTTCTTTCACTGAGAGTCACCAATGGGAATCCCACAATTCACTACTTTTTTGGCCAGGTCAACAGGCACACAGATCACTGTTAAGTCTTTCTGTGCAGTCATAGTCCCCATGCAGTGGTATATTGCAGCTCTGCATTACTCTTGGCTTGCCTTCTCTCTCACAGTACAACTGCAACATAGCCACGGTGACCCCTTAGAGAATGAAAGAGCAAACATAGTCCTTTCCCTGTAGGGCACAAAACTGTGGTAGATTACACAGCTATGTCATAGTATTTGTCGGAGTATCTTTTTTCACAATACCCCAACAGATCCCTGCAATGTAGAAAAATAACAATTTGCTGCCTAGATGTTGTTAGCTGCTGCAGGCCGCGTAGCTTCGGCCATGACTGTTACAGCGGTAGTTACGCCACTGATAACAGACTATATATGAACAAACCCACTATAAAACGATTGCCTAAATTATTAATAAATGTATTATGTTAATACAGATGGATGTTTATTCAGCTTTTTGTACTTTATAGCAAATACACAGATCAGATATAACACAAACAATGTTTGCTAAATAGCTAAATATTCTGGCTTTATGATACTTACCTCAAACAGATTAAATCAAAATATTTTAACTAATCACAATTTTTTCATATCAAGTAGAGGAAACAATTACACAGTCATTTAATTATTAGTTATGAAAAAATGAAAAAAACAATCAACAACAAAAAATTCCTGTCACAGGTTGCCATCATTTGCCATCAAGTACTCGCTGAAATGTGCCCCGCAATTACGCTGTGTGAACATACCCTAACATTTTGCATGGAGTTTGTGTTTTTGGCCAAAAAAACAGTGGTTATCTATAGCGGGAAAAATGCCACAAACTACCTGCAAACAATGAGCCTCATTTATGAAAACTGCCTGTAAGACTGTAGTTATCACTCATAGCAACCAATCAGTTCTCAGCTTTCAGTTTTAACCACTCAGGACTCATTTTTCAAATGTAGTGGCTCTGAGGGGCCTGTATGTTAGACAACCCCATAAATGACTCCATCTCAGAAACTTTTTACATTTTTATCCATTATTCACTGGTACGCAGTAGATGTTAATAGCGAAACACAGCTCAACATTGATTCCCTCGATTCTGCCTTTTTTAGAGAGATCCTATATTTGTCCCTAGTGCTCTATTTGGATCAACCACAAGCCTTGGAATAGGAAGAGCACCTACTGGATTTTGGGGTCTCATTTTCATTTGGATTTTTAGATGCCATTTCAGGTTTGCGAACATCCTCAGATGCTAAAACTTAGTAAACATCCCTAAAAAGACCTCATTTTAGAAATGGTACCCATTAAGAAATATATATAAAAAAAATTATTTACAATAATATGCAGTTTTAGCTGAAAATGTTTAATTTCCGCAAGCAATCCTGGAAAAAAAGCACCTTACAATTTGTTACGCAGTTTTTTTTCATATATACCCTATTTATGGGTGGAAACTGCTGATTGGGCGCATGGCAGGACTTACAAGGGAACGCAGATTTTGGTGGGTGCCATGTCACTTTAACAGAGCCCCCAAAGTACCAGAACAGGTGAAACCTCCAGAAGTCCCCCCCATTTTGGTTTCAACACTCCTTAAAAACTTATTTTGGGTTTATTGTGCATTTTGGGCCCACAGGTGTTTCATAGTTTTATTAGCACTGGGACATGAAAATGGGAAAAAAAAACCCTGTAGTTCTGCCATTGTTTTTTCAATTTAATATCTACGGTGTTTACCGTTCAGTATAAATAATATGAAATCTTTACTATTCGGGTCAGTACAACTATAAATGTATTTTTTATATACATTGTATATAGTTTTTTGTTTTATTACTTTTACACAAGAGAAAAGCATTTGTAAAAAATTGTGTTTTTATATTGTCATAATCAGTGATAAGTTTTTTTAATTTTCTTCCAGGGGTTAGGAGCCTTACTGGGTTGTTGTAAGAAAGGGAACTTGGGACTCATGTAGGGCCACAGACAGATCTTAAATTAAAAAGCACCAGATTCCCCCCACCCCAGGACACCCCAGAAATCGACATTTTCTTAAGAATGGTAACAAGAGATTTAGAATTGCTTACTAGGAAAAGATCAATACAAAAGTATTCACCAAACCTGACCCGACAAGAAATGGCAGCCCTGAAAGAGCTAGAATCGGACCCCAAAATAGTAATTAAACTCTCTGATAAAGGGGGAAATATTGTGGTCATGGATCACGCTAATTATTCCCTCATGTGTAGTCGACTTTTGGAGGATAAGAGTGGATACACTATTCTGAAGGGTGACCCCACCGAAAAATTTCTAGAAGAACTGGAAACGATTGTGATTAAGGGAGTGGATGAGGGTATTTTATCTGGAGATGAAGCCCGTTACCTCTTACCTAGTAAACCGCAGATAGCAACATTTTATTCCCTACCAAAAATACATAAGGGAATAACCCCACTTAAAGGTCGCCCATTAGTGTCAGGAATTCAATCACTTACACAAAATATGGGAATTTATATTGATAAAATACTGAAAGACTTTGTCATCTCACTGTCGTCTTACTTGAGGGACACATCTGATCTTCTTAAGAAGTTAGAGGGGATCAATATTGATCAAAATGTCTATATGTCCTCAGTGGATGTGGAAGCGCTGTACAGCAGCATTCCACACCACTGGGGCCTACATGCGGTTGAATACTTCCTTAAGATGAGAGGGAGACAATTCGATAAGCACAACGAACTGAAGCTATTGGAATTTACTTTGACCTATAACTATTTCCTCTTCAGACCCAGGGTCTACCACCAGCTCAGGGGCACGGTTATGGGGAGCCCTTGTGCTCTCACGTATGCTAATTTGTTCCTGGGCTGGTGGGAGAGGGCCCTGGTGTTTGGAGAGGAGATGGAAATGCACACCAAGAATATCTTGTACTGGGGCAGGTACATCGATGACTTGTTTGTGTTGTGGCAGCGCACGAGGGCGTCATTTAAGGAGTTTATCGATGTACTGAATGTAAATGAAATGGGTCTAAAATTTACATTCGAAATTCAAGCATCTGAGGTAGCTTTCTTGGATCTAAAGATCTATAGAGATAATATGGGCTTCATCCAAACTCGAACCCACAGAAAGGAGACGGCTACCAATAGCCTGATAAGGTGGGAGTCATATCACCCTAAAAATTTGAAGGAGGGTATTCCTAAGGGTTTTTATCTTAGGATACGCAGGAATTGCTCGAAGATGGAGGACTACTATAGACAAGCGGGTGATTTACGGGACAGGTTTCTTGAGAGGGGTTACCCTTTATCAACTTTACAGACAGCTTTTAAGAACGCTTTAAGTAAAGATAGAAATGCTCTATTGAATGCAAGTAATCCCCAAAAGAACGAAACAACTAATTTTCGAATCATAGCGACCTTTGATGATCAGAATAATGAAGTGATGAAAATTTTTACGAAAACACTGGTGTATTTTGAGATCAGATACTGATCTCTGTGACTGCCTATCACCAAAACCCCAGGTGATATATAGGAGGGGAAGATCTTTGAGGGATAGGTTGGTTCACAGTCATTACACCCCATTAAGATCAGACATGGCTGGATCGAAGGCCTTTGGGTATGTTTAAATGTGGCACCTGTATCTTCTGTAAATTTATTCATCAAACAAAAAAATTTAAAAGCAATGTGACTGAAAAATCCTTTGAGATCAGGGAATTCATGAACTGCCGGACTGAGGGGGTGGTTTACCTATGCAATTGTAGCTGTGGAAAACAGTATGTAGGCAAGAGAATTAGACCAGTAAAGGTGTGAATTGGAGAGCACATGGGAGATATCAGACATAGAAGAGAGACTCCTCTTTCCAGACATGTGTGGCAGGAACATGAATTAGACATTACTGGTATTCTGTTTACTTGTATCGAGAAAATTAGAACGACGTCCAGAAAAGGGAATATTGATAAGAAATTGTTATGTAAAGATACTGAGTGGATGTATCGATTAAAATCCGTCCAGCCAGAGGGTCTGAATGAAACCTTATACTTTGGCTGTTTTATCTGAATACTGTACCTACAGACCTAAGTGTTACTGATGTTTTTTCTTGGGTATGAATCAAGACATGATATTCATAGACCCTTATATTTATCTGTGTATAATTTTTTAGGTTTCAGATTATCTATTCTAATGGCCCTGTGGGTCTGACTGTATCTATGTGGATATTGGCTACAGATAATGTGAACTATACTATACTATACTTATAGAATTATTGATGCAAAGAAGTTGATCACCTTATAGATTTATCAATACAAAAAGTTTTGATTTTCAGATATATTTGCAGAAATAATTAAAAACTTTTGTGACCGATATGCTTCCTTTTTGCATCAATTTAGATGTGTGGTAAATACCATTGTAATTCAAACCCGGATGTTGGCTCTTATACTGTGAGAATATCTGTTCATATGATGGATGGAATTTTAATACACTATCTGTACAGAGATTATTAGCTAGGGCTCAGACACTATGTAGAGCCTTAATATACATCTAAATAACTCACAATATAGTTGTCATAACACAGAAAGTGCGCTGAGATTTAGTGTCTAAATCACAGCGCTTATCCCCACTGCGCATGCGCCCAATATGAATGGTTACTATGGAGACGTTAGTGTCTCGTATCGTCGGAGGGGGACAATGGTGCGCATGACTGTAGAGACTATCTGGTCTCTATTGCATCGCGCTGAAGCAGGTGCATGTGCTGTGTGCAAGTGGGCACGCCGAATGTTACGTCTCGTGTAATAAGGGAAGCATTAGTGCGCATGACCGGAAGAGACTGTCCGGTTTCTATGGCACCGCGCCGAAACTGACGCATGCGCAATAGGTGAATGGGCACGCCAAATATCACAACATGCCCGGGATTGAATATGTGGCTGGTATATGAGGTTAGTCAGTCCTGAAGGTGGTGTCCATTATCTGTGTATCAGGCAGGAATATCTTTGTTACCGCTGTGTCTAATCTTTGTGTGGTCCATGTTCCCCTGATGAACCCTGAATTATGTGACGGGAGGAAATGCATTGGGACAATATGGGACAGTTTGGAGATCAAAAGGAAGAAGGTCGTATAATATTATCTTAAATATATGATCTATTGTTCATAGTTTTTGAATTTGGATCTCCTGTGTTAGTAAATTTTGAGACATCTACATATCACCTGTTTAAGTTTATGTTAACTATAACAAGTATATCCTTTGTTTTTTTTAGTGTGATCTAAAGATATTGAACCTGATAGACCTCTTTGATACATCTTGCTCATTAATTGAGTGCTGGTATACAAGTGTCTATAATATTTTGTATCACGTTTTTTTCAAGCAGGGGACTCTAGGATTTAATAGGGCGAGACTCAGAGGTGGGGCCGACCCTCTCGGGACGATTACCCTGCTTGTGATAGGTGATTGTAGGGTCTTTTGAGGGATAGATATACTTTTGTCTATTATTATTTAGTGTAGAGGTGATAAGGTATCTAGTTTGTTTTTACATTGGGGTATTGTTTTGTAGGTTAGAAATAAAGGTTATATTTTAGACATAGAGTTTGGTGTTTAAGTGTCAGTGATTTTGCCATGTTACTTTAACAAAGCCCCCAAAGTACCAGAACAGGTGAAACCTCCAGAAGTCCCCCCATTTTGGTTGCATCACTCCTTAAAAACTTATTTTGGGTGTATTGTGCATTTTGGGCCCACAGGTGTTTCACAGTTTTATGAGCACTGGGACATGAAAATGGGAAAAAAAAACCTGTAGTTCTGCCATTGTTTTTTCAATTTAATATCTATGGTGTTTACCGTTCAGTATAAATAATATGAAAACTTTACTATTCGGGTCAGTACAACTATAAATGTATTTTTTTATATAAATTTTATATAGTTTTTTGTTTTATTACTTTTACACAAGAGAAATGCATTTGTAAAAAATTGTTTTTTATATTGTCATAATCAGTGATAAGTTTTTTTAAATTTTCTGTATATGGAGCTTTATAAGGGCTTGCTTTTTGCAGGATGAGTTGACGTGGTACCATTTTGAGGTTTATATGATGCTTTGATCAATTTATTCAATGTATTTGCTTTTACACAATAAAAAAACTTTTATTTAAAAAAGAAAACAAATTTGTGTATTGCTATAGTCTGAGAGCCAAAACTTTTTTATTTTTTGTGCACGGAGCTGTGTAGGGACCTGTTTTTTGCAGGATGAGTTGATGTTTTTGGTACTATTTTTGGGGGAACATGAGTTTTTGATCATCTTGAAATCTGTTTTGTGGGAGGCAGAATGAAGAAAATACAGCAATTCTGTAGTTTTTTAAAAATTTTTAACAGCGCTCACCGTGCAGTGTTCATGACATTCTGTGGGTCGCTATGATTACTGTGATACCCAATTTACATGGTTTCTTTATGTTGTAGCACTTTAAAAAAAATGTTTTTATTGTGTAAAACAAAATGCATCGCTATCTTCTAATAACTTTTTTGCCCCATATATGGAGCTTTGTAAGGGCTTTTTGTTTGCGGGAAGAACTGAAATTTTCAATTATACCACTTTGGCGTTTATGTGACTTCTTGATCGCTTTTTATCCTACTTTATGTGCTGCGTCATAAACAAAAATCGCAATTCTGTCACAGTTTTTTTATGTCGTTCACGAGGTGGGTTAAAAAAAGTGAAATATTTATTGGCTAGGTTATTCTGCACGCAACAATACCAAATATGTGTACTTTACTTTTGACCTTTTTTGGGGTGATTGCTATAGATTATAAGCTCTTGCGAGCAGTGCCCTCATACCCTGTGTCTCATCTGTAAGTATTTTTTAATGTGTAATGTCTGTGCTTATACCCTCTAAATAGTAAAGTGCTGCGGAATATGTTGGCGCTATATAAATAAAGATTATTATTATTTTAGTGTAATAGGAAAAGGGCTGTATGTGTGTTTTTCATTTTTTTTTGTTTTTCATTTTTTTTTAATTCTTACACTATTTACACTTGTCCTCATTGGGGACTAGACTTCAGAGATCTGCAGATCGCTGTTTCCACAAATAACAGTACATGCCTGTACTGTTATGTGTGAGGGAACTGTCATCGCCATGGAAACAGTCATTCACCAGGGTTGTGACGTCACAGACAGCCGGAAGCTTTTGTTAAGCTTCTGGGTTGTCAGGGAAGGTATCGGAGCCCATGATTGCACGGTGGGAGGGTCCGATGGTGACAGAGAGAGCCCCCTCCCTCCGTCTTTCCCTTAGCTTCCGCGGTCATGATCGCCCGCAGCAGCAAGGGAGTTAATATAACATACAGCTGACTTCATGGATTGATCATACAAGCTTCGTTCTTGTCCGATAGTATGGGTGTCAATTGTACGATGAAAATGTTGTAAGTCCAAAAATATATGTGACATTTTGGTCTGAGTTGGCCTTCTTTCATTCACAGCCAGGCGCTGCTTTCGCTTGAACATGCGCCACCAGACTTTCTTCCTAAAGATGTGACCAAAATAAGGCCAACCCAGGGCAAAACGCTGCACGTATAAAAATTTTTGGCTTTAAAAATGTATCTGTTTCACGTTATATCCAAATTAAACTCTATCTTGTTCATAACCCGGGGACTGTCTGTATTAAAACAAAAAAATCAAATGCAAAAAAAGGCAAAAATGTTAGTGGAAGAACTGGCACAAAAAACATTATTGCATTCAAACCTGCATGTAATAAGGAAAATGCACTTGATCACGAATGGGGTAAATGTGAAAGCAACTGTCAGTCACCACTCTGTCTAAACTATCTGCAGTGCAGGACTAGGGCTAGCTGAATTAGCCAGAAGGTTGTGGTGGAGAACCTGTCAATCACCACACTGCAGGTACGGGACTTAGACATTGTTCAGACTAGTACAAAGAAAACATACTATTGAGGCACAGAATCATGACCAAAAGCAGTCTCGGACGTAATTTACAGATAGAGGACCGTGCTAAGGCCTGAATAGGCATGGTCATCACAGTACCCCTCCTTTTATAAAGGACCTTCGAACGCTCAGCAAAAGCACCAGGCTTGGAAGGATTCAGGTAAAGTTTTATGAGATGCAGACCATAGAAGTCCTTCCCAGAAACCCATGTCCACTCCTCAGGATCATAGCCATTCCAATGAACGAAATACTGGACAGAATTCGAGACCAGACATGAATGCAGAATTTTTTCCACCTACAATTCTAACTGGACCCTGGACAACAACTGGGGCTGGTGGGTTAGACACGCGTAACACAGGAAAAACATACATTTTAGCAGAGATTTGTGAAAAACATTTTGTATACGGAAAGTGTTGGTTAAATGTAGCCTGACAGGATTAATAATTTACACCAATAAAGCGTGGAACAAATTTCTCTAAAGGAACCTTACGGCCCAGGTTCCTTGTTGATAACCAAGCCTGATCCCTCGAAAACATAATCAGGACCTACAGACCATCTTTTATTGGCTTAGTGGTTTTGGTTGTCTTGAGCTTTGACCAGGTTCTGAAGAGCCTGGGCCAGACTGTGCACAGTCGTTTGTAAGTGGGAAAGATGGACTCTTGGACACAAGACGAAAAATGAGGGTTAAAAGCATAGTTGCAGAAGAATGGCGACATTTTAATGGTTATATTCATTTTATTGCTACGGAATATGTTGGCGCTATATAAATAAAGATTATTATTATTATTATTGTTAATCATGAATTCTGCTCACAGTAAAAACTGCCTCCATAAAAACATCTTTAGAACTGTTCCAGAATTTGATTGATCATTTCTGTCTTTCCATTAGTCTCCGGATGGAATGCAGAGAAAAATGACAGAGAGATGCCCAACCGCCAACAGAATTCCTTCCAAAACCTAGATGCAAATTGGACTCCTCGATCAGACACAATGGGCTACGTGTATGAAAACGGTCTAGGTCTAAAATTCACTGTTGCCCATAACAACCAATCAGAGCACCACTTTCATGTTTCCAGAGCACTTTATGAAATGAAAGGGATTCTCTGACTGGTTGCTATGGCAACAAAGTGAGCTTTAGACCTAGACAATTTTCATACATGTGGCCCAATATTTTCAGGAATGACGGGAAGTTTAACCCCTTAGCCCAGCAAGATGTATTAGTACATCATGGCAGTGTTAAGGGAGTATGGAATGGGCTCACTTGCAATGTATCCAATCGGTTTACATGGTGACTGAAAACCTTGTGAAGACAGGAAGTAGTAAAACCGCCATCCAATAATAAAAGGACTGGGTGGACTGCAATACCCAGAAAGATTAGCAAGGTTAGGGTTATTTAGTTTAGAGAAAAGACGGCTTCGGGGGGACATTATATATATTATAAATATAAATATTATAAATATATTAAAGGTCAATATAGAGATATCTCCCAAGATCTATTTATACCTAGGACTGTATCTAGAACAAGGGGGCATCCTCTACGCCTAGAGGAGAGAAAGTTTCTACATAAACATAGAAAGGGATTTTTTACTGTTAGAGTGGTGAGACTGTGGAACTCTCTGCCATAGGAAATTGTCATGGTGAATTCACTAACAGAGTTCAAGAAGGGCTTGGATGCATTTCTGGAGCGTGATAATATAACAAGTTATAGTGACTAGGATTCTGAAGAAGGGTCTGGATACATTTCTATATGTAATATAACAAGTTATTGTGACTAGGATTCTGGAGAAGGGTGTGGATACATTTCTAGATGTAATAATATAACAAGTTCTAGTGACCAGGACTCCGGAGAAGGGTCTGGATACATTTCTAGATGTAATATAACAAGTTATAGTGACTAGGATTCTGGAGAGGAGTCGTTGATCCAGGGATTTATTCCGATTGCCGGATTGGAGTCAGGGAGGATTTTTTTTCCCTAACATGAGGACAATTGGCTTCTTCCTCATGGGGGTTTTGCCTTCCTCTGGATCAACACTTTAACTCTTTAGCAAATGGGCTGAACTGGATGGACGTATGTCTTTTTTTGGCCGGACAAACTATGTAACTATCTTTGTACATCCAATTGCATTGCTTACACAATGCAATAGGCTGTATTAACAATCGCACCCCCTAGTGGTGAAGTACCCTTGGGGGACTCAATGTTAAAGTAAAAAAATAAAAATAATAATAATAATGTCTTAGGCTCGTTCACACGGCTTATTTCGGACGGATTTGCCGACGGATTGACGATCGCATCCGTCGGCAAATCCGTCCAAAATAAGTCCAGCCTATTTTCTATTGATTTAATAGAAAATACGGCGCGTCGTTCACATGACGCAAAACTCCGTCGATTGCCGCGCGGATTGACGACGCTAATCCGGACGGAAAAAAATTGACATGTAAATTATTTCCGGACGGATTCACCATACAATGATTGTAGATGGTGATCCGTCGGGAAATCAGTTACAAATACGTGCCACACTTAGTGACACTTATTTGCAACTGATTTTCAACTGATTTCAGAACGTATTTACATCGGAAATCCGTTGTAAATACGTTCTGAAATAAGCCGTGTGAACGAGGCCTTAAAGTATAAAAAAATAAAAAAAGAATTAAAAAGTTCAAATCACTCCCCTTCTGTCATTCTACAAATAAAAAAATAAAATCAAAAAGTTACACATAATTTTCCGTGTCCGGAAAAGTCTATTAAAATATAACATCATTTATCCCATACGCTAAACACTGTAGAAGAAAGACAATTCCGAACATCAAAATTGTGTTTTTTTGTCTTTTTACATCCCCTAAAAATTGGAATAAAAGTAATCCAAAAGGACACATCTATCCCAAAATGGCACCAATAAAAAGTACACTGAAGCTTGCAAAAAATGCACCATCATTCCAGTTCATAGGTGGAAGTACAAAAAAGTTATTGGTTGCAGAAAATAGTGCTGCAGCACAAATTTAAAAAGTAGATGTTTGGATTTTTTTACCTACATATTTGGTATTACCAGATTTGTATCAACCTGCAGAATACAGATAACAAATAATTTAAACTGAGGAATGAACATCCTGTATATTCTTACTTTTGTAAGGGGTGGACTCGTGCTCCCAAGTCTCCTTGGCTATATCAAGAAGGCCCCTAGAACGTCTGCCATAGACCAACTCAAATGGGGAGAACCCCGTTGACGACTGTGGGACTTCACGCACAGAAAACATTAAATACGGCAGCAGACAATCCCAGTCCTTCCCATCCTTACTGACCACTCTCTTAAGCATAGTTTTTAGTGTCTTGTTGAACCTCTCAACAAGGCCATCGGTCTGTGGGTGGTATACTGATGTACGCAAGTGCTTAATACAAAATAGTTTACATAACTCCTTCATGACTTTTGACATAAAGGGAGTTCCTTGGTCCGTAAGGATTTCCTTCGGTATACCAGTACGGGAAAACATCTGAAAAAGTTCCTTTGCAATACCTTTGGACGAGGTATTTCGCAAAGGAACTGCCTCTGGGTAACGGGTGGCGTAATCTAACACCACCAAAATGTATTGATGACCCCTGGCGGACTTTACTAGGGGTCCAACCAGATCCATGGCCACCCTCTCAAATGGGACCTCTATGATGGGTAACGGTACAAGGGGACTACGGTAATGCGGCATGGGAGCTGTTAACTGACACTCCGGGCAGGACTCACAGTACCGTTTAACCTCAACATGGATCCCTGGCCAAAAAAAACGTTGGAGGATGCGCTCCTTGGTTTTTTCGGTTCCTAAGTGACCCCCTAGCACGTGCTTGTGTGCAAGGTCCAAGACCATTCTTCGATACGGCTGGGGTACCACCAGCTGTTCCACGACCTCCCCCCGGACTTTATCGACTTGATATAGCAGCTCCTGGTTGACTGCCATGTGTGGAAACTCTGTATCGGCCCCTGGGTATTGGGGCTCCCCATTTACCACCTTAACGTTTTCCCTGGCTCTCTCTAAGGTGGGATCTCTAAGCTGGGCGGTTCCAAAATTATCACGGGAGACCTCCAGGTCAGGCATAGCAGGCTCCTCTTCCTGGTCCTCAGTCTCACCTGTGAGCACCTCTAGGGGAAAGTTGTCACCACTCTCTGGGGTCACCCCTACCGCCTGAACTGAAGCCTCTGGGTCAAAGGGCTCCGGGTAAACCGGAGACACAGCAATATTACGTTCAACCTTAGGCATTACATGATGGTGCCATAAGTCCCAGAATAAGGGGAAGTCTCTTCCCAGGATCGCGGTGTGCATTAAGGACCGTACCACCCCCACTTCATGGGAGGCGACCCCACAAGGGGTCTCTAGTTTTACTACCGCGGTAGTATACTCCTTGGTGTCCCCATGGACACATAGCACCCCTATTACGTGTCCAGTGAGGGATGTGGGGTCAATCAAGCTGGCGTGCACCAGGGTGACCAGGCTCCCGGAGTCCAACAGAGCAGTTATGGGATAGCCGTTGACCTTAATGCTACACAGGTGCTGACCAGTCTCTGAGGCAGTCTCTGCGGAACACACGGTCGTGCGAACAGTGAGTCACACTCCATGGGCTCTGCGGTTAGGGGACAGTTTGCGGCCATATGTCCAGGTCCATGACATCGCCAACATAGTATGCGGCCCCGGTCTCCCTGAGACTCTGCCCTGGCCTGGACTGTCCATCTGGGAGATTTCCTCTCCTCCATTGGGCTCCCTTCGGCGCTACCACCCTTTGGGACACCTCTCACCCCCCTGGGATATGGGACAGTCTTACCGGAGACTCCGGACGATTTTCTGTTCCCGGGGTTGGAGCGTCCAGGAGGTACATCCTGTAGCAAGTCCTCCGTAGCCGCATACCTCTCAACAAGGTTTACGAGGTGCTCTGCATCCTTGGGGTCGCCTTGTCCCACCCAGCGCTGGATCTCAGGAGGCAGACAGCGGATAAACTTGTCGAGGACCACCTTTTCTACCATCTGGGCTGGCGTAGACTCCTCCGGCTGTAGCCACTTCTTCACCAGGTGGATCAGGTCGTACATCTGGGAGCGCGCTGGCAGCCGGTCCAAATAAGTCCAATTATGAACCCGATGGGCCCGCACAGTGGTGGTCACCCCCAAGCGTGCTAGGATCTCGTCCTTTAACTTAACGTAATCCTGGGCATCTTGCTCGTTGAGATCAAAGTATGCTTTCTGTGGCTCCCCGGTTAGAAAGGGCGCCACTACCTCAGCCCACTGAGGCATGGGTAACTTCTCCCGCTCTGCTACCCTCTCAAAGACTCTGAGGTAGGCCTCAACATCGTCGGTGAGCGTCATCTTTTGCATGGACGACTGTACCGTCGCACGGGTGGCGGAAATCGAACTTGGCGACCTCTGTACACTTTGCGCCACTGCCAGGACTTGCTCTTGGAGCTGCTTGTTGATATGTTGCTGCTCTTGAAGGGCGAGGCGGTTAGCCTCTATCAGCAGGGCGTTGGTCTCTGCCTGGGCTCTCATAGCCTCGTCGTGCACCTTTTGCTGGTTCGCCGTCATTAGTTGGAGGCTGCTGTTAGCCTGGATCAGCTGTTTCAGAAGTTCGTCCATCTTGGTCGTCTCTGCTTGCTGCGCTGCTGCAGCTTTAACCCAGGACATAGGTTCACAGCACTTTCCAGATACTTTTCAGGGTCTGTTGCCCGTAGCAACGGGTTTTGCGCAACTGCAGCCAATGTCCTTTAAACACGTGTATGTCCCTTTAAGTCTGTATGCCCGCATCCGAGACACCATATGTGGGGGGTTAGCGTCACAAACAGGTAGGCAGCAGGGCTTCAACAGACCGAGACAGTGACATGGGAGTAAAATTCAAGTCCAGGTGCTGCCTGGGTTTATGCACAGGAGAAAACAAAAACACAAAGCCTTAAAGTTCAGGCCAAAAACCCAAACAAAATGCTTGCTTGGCTGAGCTCGGCCTATACAGAGTGTTTCTCTCTGTCTTGCACTATCAGACCATCTCAACGTGGTTTCCCTCTTAGCCGCAGAGGTCCACAGGAAGACAAACACAAGCCTGCAGGCCCAGGCTTTATAGGCCTGATACCAGCCTCACCTGGGGCATGGGAGTGGCCGCCCACCCTGCTCTTTGACCACTCCAGGAAAAGCCGACCCAGACTAAGCGGATTGGAACCGCTATACTAATACTGTGTCAGTAACATAGCGTTACTGACACCTAAACTGTCGGCCTTCCTTCACCGAGCCCAGGCCTCTCGGTGACACGCTTTGGTCCATAGGCTTCCAAACGCCACATAGGACAGGACCCTAGGGGAAACGTGCCTTCCCTCTGCTACACCGCCTGCCACCTTCTCACAAGATTAACATTGTTAGTTGTAATAGATAGCCTCTTTATTAGTCTAGTTGCAACAGAACCGTTATTGTAACTATCTATCAAAAAGCTTTTACAGTTAAAACATTCAGTCAGGGGATACTTATTACAGTCATTACACATATTATACTGATAAATTCCCAAGCATAAATTCAACAAGAATGGAAAAACAAACATTGTAGTCATAAAACATTTGCCTTTTAACTCTTGTAATATTTATCTAGAATTTTAATGTGGTCAATAATAACACCACTTTTTTATAAAAAAAAAACCACTCCTAAAGAAAGTTTCTTCCTCCTCATTGCTAATGCACATTAAGTAAGTCTTAAAGGAAAATATATTACCCAGATTTCTGTTTACCAAGACCAGAATCTGATGCATATTCTTTTCCATTTTAATATTTTTACTGTATTTGTACCGTCTGATTCACCTCTCTCCTCGCTACTCCTCTGCCGCTCCCCTCTGCCAATCCCTTCACTGGCTACCCATTGCCCAACGAATTCAGTTCAAATTACTAACCCTGACCTACAAGGCTCTCCATAACCTCTCCCCTCCATACATCTCTGCCCTAATTTCCAGATACCTCCCCTCACGCAATCTCCGCTCCTCACAGGACCTTCTCCTCTGCTCCCCTCTCATCAGCTCCTCACATAACCGTCTCCAAGACTTCTCCCGTGCTTCACCCACACTCTGGAACTCCTTAACCCAAAACATCAGACTCTCCCCAACTTTCACCAGTTTCAAAAGCAACCTGAAAACCCATCTCTTCAGGATAGCCTACAACCCACACTAACCCCACCACCACTACACCGGCCCGCAAGCATGTCTGCCCCACACCTTCTGTCTCTCCCCTTCTTCCTTGTAGATTGTAAGCCCTCGCGGGCAGGGTCCTCTTTCCTCTCTGTTTCAGTTACTAGTCATTTTGTCACCATTGTATTTGTTCAATATTTGTTATGTATGTAATTCCCCTTAAATGTACAGCGCCCTGGAATTAATGGCGCTCTAAAATAAATAATAATAATAATAAATAATAGGATAGATATTTTTTAATTCTATTTTCTGCATATGACTATGTGAGCAGCTTTCTTGCCTAAGCTGCTTTTACTTAAAGATATGCTACACTGGTCACATGGACTATAGTAGCATGTAGTCTAGAGATGACTCATTCACTTCTGTATAGGAGTATTGTTTCAGGCACGCTCTGTGACCTATGCATGTATGAGTAACTGTGCAGGTTGGAGGAGGATTTAGGGCCTCTTACAGCCAAAGCGTCTGGGCAACTCCCTCCCACCTCCCCTGAGAGAAAAAAATGCTTTATGGGGTGCATGGAGAAAAAACACACTTAAGCCACTTATTTGAGGTTCACTTTTTTATGTTCACTGTGCACTATAAGTCCTACAAAACTCAATTTATACATAGTTTTTGCAAATTTATACTACTTCAAAACCTTTTATTTTTGCCTTGTATTGCCATTTTCTGAGACCAACAGAGCTGAGAGAGGACTAATTTTTTGCAAGTTGAGCTGTAGCTTTTATAATTTTGAGGTACATATAATTTTTTGACTGCATTTTATTACAATTTATTGGTTATGCCAGATGATCAACAAAAACACGATTCTGAAATAGTTTTTACATTTTTTTTTAGGTTGTGACATTTCAGAATACATAAGTTATATTTAGCTAAATTGAACTTTTATGGATGTGGCAATGCAAATTAAAAATTGCTAGTACTACAGTTGAAATCAGAAGTTTACAAACACTGTATAAAAAGACACATACACATGTTTTTCTCACTATCTGACATGAAATCAGAATAAACCTTACCCGTTTTAGGTCAATTAGCAACCAAAATTATTTAGATTTGCCAAATAACAGAATAATGAGACAGAGAGAAGTTTTAAGGCATTTTTATTACTTTCTGCAAAGTCAAAAGTTTACATACACTAGAATTACTATGCCTTTAAACAATTTGGGACAGCCCATATGATCATGTTATGTCTTCGGAAGCTTCTGTTTATTGGCAACATCTGAGTTAGAGATACACCTGTGGATGTTTTTAATGCACACCAAAAACACACTACTTCTGTGTAACATCATGTGAAAATCTAAATAAATCAGCCAAGATATCAGGAAGAGAATTGTGGACTTGCACAAGTCTGGTTCATCCTTGAGTGCAATTTCCAGAAAACTGAAGGTGCCTCATTCATCTGTACAAACAATTATATGCAAGTACAAACAAGATGGGAATGTCCAGTCATCATACCGCTCAAGAAGGAGAGGTTCTGTGTCTCAAAGATGAACGTGCTTTGGTGCGACATGTGCATATCAACCTAAGAACAAAAGCAAAAGACCTTGTGAAGATGCTGGTGGAAGCTGGTAAGATTGTGTCATTATCCACAGTGAAACAAGTACTGTATCAACATGGGCTGAAAGGCCACTCTACCAGAAAGAAGCCATTATTCCAAAAGACACATATGAAAGCCAGAATAATGTTTGCAAACGTACACCTGAACATTTTTGAAGACATGTTCTGTGGTCTGACGAAACTAAAATTTAAATGTTTGGCCATAATGACCATCGTTACATTTGGAGGGAAAAGGGAGAAGCTTGGAAGCCTAAGAACACCATCCCAACTGTGAAACATGGGGATGGCAGCATCATGTCGTGGGGTTGTTTAGCTGCAGGAGGGACTGCTGCAATTCACAAAATCATGAGGGAAGAAGATTATGTGGCAATACTGAAGCAACATCTCAAGACATTAGCCAGGAAGTTAAAGCTTGGGTGGAAATATGTCTTCCAAATTGACAATTACCCGAACCATACTGCCAAACTGGTTACAAAGTGGCTTAGGATAACCAAATAAATGTTTTGCAGTGGCCATCACAAAGCCCAGATCTCAATCCTATTAAAAGTTTATGGGCAAAGCTGAAAAGGCAGGTGCGAGCAAGGTGACCTATAAACATGGCTCAGTTACACCAGTTCTGTCAAGAGGAATAGGCCAAAATTCCTACCAACTATTGTGAGAAGCTTGTGGAAGGATATCCAAAATGTTTGACCCAAGTCATACAGTTTAAGAGAAATGCTACCAAATACTTATTAAAATGTATGTAAACTTTTGACTTTGCAGAAAGTAATAAAAATCTTCTCTTTCTAATTATTCTGGCATTTTGCAAATATAAATAATTTTTGTAATCCTAATTGACCTAAAACGGGTAAGGTTTATTCTGATTTCATGTCAGATAATGAGAAATACATGCATATGTGTCTTTTTATGTAGTGTATCTAAATTTCTGGTTTCAACTGTAGTATTAGCAATCATTTGCACAAGTACTCAAGAAAGCATATTGTCATTTTAGTGAACAATTTTTAAACTCTGCTCTGACCTTTGGTGGTCAGGAGGAGCGTAATCATAGATAGGGTAGGTTGGAAGTCAACCCATTAGGTAAGCAGGTAGCTAGACCTCCCTTATAATATAGGTAGGTGAACCTCTATTTGGTAGGTAAGTCCCCTACTAGGTAACTAGGTAGGTAGACCTTCCATTAGATAGCGAAGTAGGTAAACCCTATAAGGTTGGTAGGTAAGTAGTTGGCGCCCTTTCATTAAGTAGCTAAATAGGTAAGTGTCTTATTAGGAAATAAGGGCCACATATACAGATGTAGCAAAGATTAGCTTGACAGATAATGCACCATGATATCATGGCACAGAATGTTATCTCATCTTTTTTCAATGCCTATCACTGGCCTTTGTTTAGAGATCAAAGCAGGAAACACAGAAAGCCTTAATATAATGGTTAAACTAAACTCTGCTCCATCCACAGTTAGGTAGTTAGGACCCCAAGTAGGTAGGTAGGTAGGTAGATGGGCAACTAGGGCCCCAAGTAGTTAGGTGCTTCCCTTCCTTCCTTCCTTCACAGTGCTTCCGTTCTGCTAATTACAATAAAAAGGAAATACAATTTATTTCTGTTTCCCTACTGAGCAGTTGGCTTCTCTAGTTAATGTGTGGTGTAGGTGGAGTGATCCAGGGGTGTCATTGCTCCTCACTGGAATCTTGTAGACCATAAAACTAAAGCAGCCTATGGACTACACTGGTAGTTTTCAATTGTGTGCATGTCCAAAGAATTTGCACATAGAGTTGAAATACAGCACTGAGTTGGGGATTCTCCTGGATAGGTGTTTCTGACCACAGCCTTTGGAATCCAAGCGATCATGGGTCTGGGGTGGTAAGAACGTATGGCCTCACAGATAGCCTTGAATGCTGTTGATTCAGACCAATTCTCTGTGGAGGTTCTGTAGCATGA
Source organism: Phyllomedusa bahiana (assembly GCA_025379985.1). Lineage (NCBI taxonomy): Eukaryota > Metazoa > Chordata > Amphibia > Anura > Hylidae > Phyllomedusa > Phyllomedusa bahiana. The sequence continues at coordinate 12,955 of JAODAL010016037.1, read as the reverse complement.
ATTATCACTGTCACATGCTGTCCATGAGGCTCTTCCTCATGTGAGAAATGGCCCACCTACATTATTACAGGTTGTATGAAGTACACACCATAGACCTACAGTAGAGATGGGCGAATTACCCGAAATTCGGTTCGTTCACTTTGCCGGATTTCTCGGCAAAAAATAACTTCATTCCGAATTACTTCGGGACGAACCACGTTAAAAAAACAGCTATTTCCAGGCTGCACAGAGCCTGCAGGGTGCTGTAGACCGTTGTGCCATGCTTAAATATGCAGAGGGAGCTTGGTTTGGTCTTCATACAATGTTGTGTTTTAGTATGACACGCACATGACTGCCGCGCTCTTAGAATCGCTTCACTATAAAAAATTTTCCTGGGCACTTAAGAGGGCAAAAACTGACCAAAAAACTGAAGCGGGAAAGTTGCCTGAAAAAGCCCTGCCAAGAAAGCTGGAAAAAAACAACTAAAGAGCTCAGGTGGAAACATTTTGACAGAGTGTGGGGGGTGAGGGCTGCAGCCACAGCACCCATAAAGGTTTCAGACAGTGGCACAATGACATTTTTTGGAGGTGGCAAAAACGGGAATGGGCCCACAGGGGTGGCACAATGACACAGTGGGGAGGTCCAGGGCCACCCAGCAGCATGATTTTCCGACATTGGCACAATGAAAGATTTTTAAGGTCAGGGCATCACCCCACAGCAGCAGCAAAAAGGTCAGACAGTGGCACAATACAGATTGGTGTAGGTAAACACACACCCACACAGCAGAAATGGGGCCCAAAACAGGGGCACAATGACACAGTGTTTTAGGCCCGGGCAGCAGCCCCCAAGAAAGAAAGCATAAAGATCAGGAAAGAGGCACAATAAAACAGTGTGAGGCCCTTTTTGCAGCACCACACCCCAGCAGCAAAAGGGTTTCAGACAGGGCACAAAGACATTCTGGAGGGGCAAAAACAGGAATAGGCCACAGATTTTGGGCCCAATTTTACCAGTGTGTAGGTCAGGGGCACCCACCCAGCAGCAGCAGGGGTTTCAAAACAGGGAAACAATGACACAGAAAGGGAGGTTCCACGGCATAGCAGAAATGAGGTCAGACATTTGGCACAATGACTTTTATGGGGGGAAAAAACAGTAGTATCCCACTGAGGGGCAAAATGACAAGAGTGGATGGACGGGGGCAGCAGAAAGAGGTCAGACAGTGGCCCCAATTTGACATTCTGGAGGTCACAAAAACAGGAGTGGGGCCCCCAGGGGTGGGACAATGACAAGTTTTGGGGGGTCACGGCAGCTCCCAAAAACAGCACAGCATAAAGGTCAGACAGTGGCACAAGGGACACAGGGGTGTGGGCCCATTGAAAAAAAAAAAGCAGCCAAAGCAGCAGCAAAGGTCGGGAAAAAGGGGGCACAATGACATTCGGGAGGTGGCAAAAACAGGAGTGGGCCACAAAATTGGGAAAAATGACAAAAGTGGGGGAGGGCGGGGAAAAAGAAACCCCACAGCAGCAATAGGTCAGGCAGTGGCCAATGACTTTTCGGGAAAGGTGGAAAAAACGGAGTGGGGGCCACAGAGTTGGGAACAATGACACATTTGTGTAGGTAAAGGGCAGCAGCCACAGCAGCAGCATGAGGTCAGACATTGGCACAATGACAATTTTTGTAGGTCCACAGATTAGAAAGAAATGAGGCCCAGCCCAGTGGCCCCTTTGACATTTTTGGGGGTGAAAAAACTAGTAGGCCACTGATTTGGAACAATGAAAAGAGAGTGGAGTGACGGCGGCAGCAGCATGAGGCCCAGACAGGGGGGCACAATGACATTCGGGAAGGGGGCAAAAAAAAATTGGCCCACAGATTTGGGAAAAATGAACCAGTGTGGGGCCCACGGCAGCACCCACAGCAGCGGGCAGATTAAAAACAGTGGCACAATGACACAGTGTGTAGGACCCCGGCAGCACCCCACAGCAGCACAGAGGGGTCAGACAGGGGCACAATGACATCTGGAGGGGAAAAAACCCAGGAGTAGGCCACAGAGTGGGACAATGACACAGTGGTGGAGGAAAAGGGAAAGCACCCACAGCAGCACAGGGAGGCCCGACAGGGGGCAAAAAGACACGTGTGTGGGCAGGGCAGCAGCCACAAAAAAGCAGCATGGGGCAGACAGGGGGGCACAATGCCCATTCTGGAGGTGGGAAAAAAACAGGAAAGGCCACAGATTTGGGAAAATTTGACCCCAAGTGGGGGGTTCACAGCAGCACCCCCAAACAGCATAATGAGGTCGGGAAAGGGGGCACAATGACCCCAGTGTTAGGTCAGGGCCAAGAAAAGCCCCCCCACAGGCAGCATAGGTCAGACAGGGGCACAATGACTTCTGGAGGGGGCAAAAACATGATTGGGCCCCACAGAGGGGACAATGACACAGGGGTGAAGGTCGGGGGCCCAGAGCCACAGCAGCAGCAAAAGGTCAACAGGGCACAAGGGAACATTCAGGGTAGCAAAAAGGGAGAAACCACAGAGTGGACAATGACACATGGGGGGTCACGGCAGCGGGCCACGGGCGCAGCATGAGGTCGGGGAAATTTTCACAATCAAAATTCTGGAGGTGGAAAAAACAGGGTAAGGCCACAGAGTGGGAAAAATGACAAAAGTGTGGGGGTTTTCCACGGCAGAAAGCCACAGCAGCAGCTTTTAGGTCGGGACAATTGGCACAAAACACAGTGTGTGGGCACGGAAAGCACCAAACAGCAGCAGCTTTGGGGTCAACAGGGGGCACAATGACTTTTCGGAGGGGGCAAAAACAGGAGTACCACAAGGGGGAACAATGACACAGGGTGGGGGCCCAGGGCAGCACCCAAAAGGCAGCAGCAGGGGTCAGGCATGGCCCAATCACATTCGGGAGGGGAAAAAACAATGGGCCACAGAGTGGGACAATGAAAACAGTGTGTAGGCAGGGGGCAGCAGCCACAGCAGCACCTGGGGGTTCAGCCCGGGCAAAAAATTTGAAAATTCTGGGGGTTTGCAAAAACAGGATTGGGCCACAAGTGGACAATACACATGGGGAGGTCACGGCTGCGCCACAGAAAGCACATAAAGGTCGGGCCCGTGGCACAATGACTTTCCTGGAGGGGGCCCAAAAACAGGAGTAGGCCACAAAAGGGGGAACAATACACAGGGGGGTATTCACGCAGCACCCAAACAGCAGCAGAAATGGGGGTCGGGAAAGGGGCACAATAAACATTCGGGAGGGGGGCAAAAAACGGGGAGAAAGGCCAAAAGGTGGGGACAATGATACAGTGTGTAGGTCAGGGCCCAAGCAGCCCCCAGCAGCAGCATGATTTCAGACAGGGGCAAAAAGCTTTCGGGGAGGTGGAAAAAAACGGGAGTAGGCCACAGAGGGGGGACAATACCCCGGTGTGGGTCACGGAAAGCAGCCACACAGCACTTTAGGCAGGCAGTGGCCAATCCCCATTCTGCAGGGGAAAAAAACAGGAGTGGGCCCACAGAGGGGGAAAATTTAAACACAGTGGGGGAGGTCACGGCAGCACCACACAGCAGCATTAGGTCAGACAGGGAAACAATGCCCAGAGTTTTGGAGGTCCCCGGCAGCGGGGCCCAACATTAGCACAAAAAAAGGCAGTGGAAACAATCACAATTCTGGAGGGGGCAAAAACAGGAGTAGGCCAAAAAAGTGGGACAATGCCAAAAGTGGGGGTAGGTCAGGGGCAGAAAACCACAGCCAGAAAAGGAGGTCAGACATTTGGCAAAATGACACGTGTGTGGGGCCCACGGCACAGCCACAGCAGCAGCATGGGGGTCAGACATTTGGCACAATGAAAATTCTGGAGGAGCAAAAACAGGAGTAGGCCAAGAGTGGGACAATGACACAGTGTGGGGGTCCCCGGGCAGCAGCCACAGCAGCAGCTTGAGGTCAGGCCAGGGGCAAAATCCATTCTGGAGGTTGGAAAAAACGGGAAATAGGCCAAAAGAGTGGGAAAAATGACAAGGGGGGAGGTCACGGGCAGCACCCCCAAAACCCGCAAAATGAGGTCAGACAATGGCACAATAAACAAGTGTGTAGGTCAACCGGCGGGCACCACGAAGCCACATGAGGTTCGGGAACAGTGGGCAAAAATGACTTTCCCCGGGGGGGGTGGAAAAAACAGGAAAGGGGCCTCAGAAGGGACAATGACAAAAGTGGGGGGGTCAGGGCAGCAGCCACACCCAGCAGCATGGGGTTCAGGCATGGCCCCAATGAATCTGGAGGTGGAAAAACCCGGGATGGGGCACAGAGGGGGGACAATGACACGGGTGGAAAGGTCCATGGGAAACCCACCCAAACAGCAGAGCATGAGGCCCAGACAGGGGCACAATGACTTTCTGGGGAAAGCAAAAACGGGAGTAGGCCACAGAGTGGGAAACAATGACCCCTTGGGGGGGGCCCACGGCTGAAACCAAAAAGCAGCAGCATGGGGTCGGGAAATGGAAAAACAATGACATTCGGGGGTGGCAAAAACGGGAGAAAGGCCACAGGGGTGGGACAATAAATAAAAGTGTGTGGGTCACGGCAGAAGCCAAAAAAAGGGGCAGCAGAAGGCCCAACAGGGGCCAATGACTTTCCTGGAGGTGAAAAAAACGGGATTTAGGCCACAGAGTGGGCCCCTAAAACACAGTGTGTAGGTCACGGAAAAGCAGCCACAGCAGCAGCATAAAAGGTCGGCCCTGGCAAAAAACCCACATTCTGCCAAGGGGGCAAAAACGGGAGTGGGGCCCCCAAATTTGGGAAAATGACACATGTGGAGGTCACGGAAAGCAGCCAAAACAGCGGGCAGAAATGGGGTCAACAGTGCACAATGCAGGGGTTGGAGGTAAACGCAGCAGCCACAGCAGCAGAAAGGGGGTTAGGGCAGGGCAAAAACAAAAATTCGGGAGGTGGCAAAAACAGGAGTACCCAACAAGGGGGGAAAAAGACCCCAGTTTTAAGGCCCAGGGGGCCCAAAAGCAGCCCAAGCAGCAAAATGGGGCCCAGACAGTGGCACAATGAAACAGTGTGTAGGTCACGGGGCAGCCCCACAGCAGCACATAAAGGTCAGACGGGTGGCACAATGACATTCTGGAGGGGGAAAAAAACAGGAGTCCCCCCACAAGGGGGACAATGACACAGGTGGAGGGTCACGGCACCACCCACAGCACGGGTAAAAAAGGTCAAAAAGGGGCAAAATTGACACAGTGGTAGGCAATGGAAAAGCAGCCCCCGTAGAGAAAGGGGTTTCAGAAAATTGGCAAAAATGACTTTCGGAGGTGGCAAAAACGGGAGTAGGCCACAAGTGGGACAATGACAAGTGTGTAGGTCAACGGCAGCAGCCAAGCACAGCATGGGGTCAGACAGTGGCACAAGACATTCTGGGAGGGAAAAAAAACAGGAGAAAGGCCACAGAGTGGACAATGACCAGTGGGGGAGCCCACGGCAGCAGCCACACCCACCCAGCAGAGGCCCAGGCAGGGGGAAACAATCACATTTTTGGAAAGGTGGCAAAAACGGGAGTGGGCCCACAGAGGGGGAAAATTACACGGGTGGGGAGGCCCAAAACGGAAAGCACCACAGCAGCAGCATGAGGTCAACAATGGCAAAATTTACACAGTGTGTAGGTCCCCCGGCAGCAGCCACAGCAGCAGAAATGGGGGTCAGACAGGGGCACAATGACTTTTTCTGGGGGTGGCAAAAAAAAGGAGACCCAAACAGATGGGAAAAATGACACGGGGTGGAGGTCGGGGCAGCACCCAAAAAGCGCAGCATAAAGGTTCCGGCAGTGGCACAATAAATTTCCCGGGAGGGGGCAAAAACGGGAGTGGGGCCCACAGAGGGGGACAATGACACATTTGTGTAGGTCATGGCACAGCCACATCAGCAGCATGAGGTCAGACAGGGGGCACAATAAACTTTCTGGAGGTGGAAAAAACGGGAGAAAGGCCACGGGAGTGGGACAATGACACAGTGTGGAGGTACGGCCCCAAGCCACAGCAGCAGCATAAAGGTCAGGAGGGGCCAAAATGCCCATTCTGGGGGGTGGCAAAAACAGAAGAAAGGGCCCAAAAGTGGGACAAAACACAGTGGGGAGGTCAGGCAGCAGCCACAGCAGCAGCAAAAGGTCAGGAAATGGAAACAATGACATTCGGGGGTGGCAAAAAAAAAGGATTGGGCCACAGATTTGGGACAATGATACAGGGGTTTTGGGGGTCACCCCCACCAGCCACAGCAGCAGCATGAGGTCAGACAGGGGAAACAATGACATTCTGGAGGGGGAAAAAACAGGAGTGGGCCACAGAGTGGGACAAATAAACACAGTGTGTGGGTCAGGGGGCAGCACCCACAGCAGAAACATGAGGTCAACATTGGCACAATGACATTTTTGGGGGGTTAGCAAAAACAGGAGTAGGCCCGAGGGAATGACAAGTGTGGAGGTAAACGGCAGCACCACAAAAGCACAGCATGAGGTCGGGGCATGGAAAACAATCTCTTCGGGAGGGGGGCAAAAAGGGGGTTTTGGGGGCCACAGAGTGGGAAAATTTGACACAGGGGTGGAGGTCAGGGGCAGCAGCCACAGCAGCACATGATTCAGACAATGGCACAATGACAAAAAGTGGTGGGTTTCACGGCAGCACCACAAAGAAAGCAGAAAAGAGGTCAACAGGGGGAAACAATGACATTCTGGGGGTTGGAAAAAAACGGAAAAATGGCCACAAAAGTGGGAAAAATTGACACATTGGGGGGCAGGGCGGGCAGCCACAGCAGCAGCATGAGGTCAGACATTTGGCACAATACATTCGGGAGGTAGCAAAAACGGGAGTGGGCCAAAAGAGTGGGACAAGGGACAAAAGTGGGGGGGAAAGTCACGGCAGCAGCCACAGCAGCAGCAGGGAGGTCGGGGCAGGGGCACAATCACATTCTGGGGGTGGCAAAAAACAGGGTAGGCCACAGAGGGGGAAAATTTAAAACAGGGGTGGGGGTCACGGCACCCACCCAACAGCACAGCAGGGGGGAAAAGGTCAACAATGGAAAAAATTGACCAGTGGTGGTGGGGGCAGCAGCCACACAGCAGAAAGGGCCAACAGTGGCCAATGACTTTCTGGAGGGGGGCCCAAAAACAGGGGGTGGGCCACAGAGGGGGAAACAATGACACAGTGTGGGGGGTCAGGCAGCACCACAGAAAGCAGCATAAAGGTTTCGGGCAGTGGCACAATCACATTCTGGAGGGGGCAAAAACAGGAGTGGGCCACAGAGGGGGACAAGGGAAACAGTGGTAGGTCATGGCAGCAGCCCCCAGCAGCAGCATGGGGGCAGCAGGGGCACAATGCCCATTTTCTGGAGGGGGGAAAAAACAGGATTGGGCCACAGAGTGGGACAATGACAAAATGGGGAGAGTCACGGCTGCGGGCCACAGCACAGCATGGGGTCAGGCAGTGGCAAAAAACCCTTTGAAGGTGGCAAAAAACAGAAGTGGGCCCAGAGGGGGGGACAATGACCCAGTGTGGAGGTCACGGCAGCAGCCACAGCAGCAGCATGGTTCGGGAAAAATGGCACAATGACATTCTGGATTTTGGAAAAAACAGGATAGGCCACAGAGGGGGACAGGGGATACGGGTTTTAGGTCACGGCAGAACCCCACAGCAGCACATAAAGGCCCAGACGGGGCCCAAAAATACATTCTGGAGGTGGCAAAAACAGGATTGGGCCCACAGAGGGGGACAATGACACGGGGTGTAGGTCATGGCAGCAAGCCACAGCAGCAGAAAGGGGTCAGAAAAAGGGCACAATGACTTTCCCGGGGAGTAGCAAAAACAGGAGTAGGCCAAAGATTTGGGACAATGACACAGTGGGAGGCACGGGCAGCAGCCAAAACCCAGAAAGAAATGAGGTCGGGCGGGGCACAACCCTAAATTCGGGAGGTGGAAAAAACCCGGGAAGTAGGCCCAAAGAAGTGGGACAATGCCCAACAGTGTGGGAGGCAGGGCAGCAGCCACAAAAGCAGCAGAGGTCAGACAAGGGCACAATGACACAGGTTTGGGTTTCCCCGGCAGAAACCAAAATAAACAGCATGAGCCCGACAGGGGCAAAAAGACATTCTGGGGGTGGCAAAAACAGGATAGGCCACAGAGGGACAATGACACAGTGTGTAGGTCAGGGCAGCCCACAGCACCCAGCATGGGGTTTCCAGGCAGTGGCACAATCACATTCTGGAGGGGGGCAAAAACGGGAGAAAAGGCCACAGAGGGGGGACAATGACAAAAATTGTGTGGGTTTTTTCATGGCAGCAGCCACAGCAGCAGCATGAGGTCAGAAATGGCACAATGACATTCGGGAAAGGTGGCAAAAACGGGATTTGGGGCCACAGAGTGGGACAATGCCCACATTGGGGAAGGTCCCCGGCTGCAAAACACAGCAGCATGGGGTTTCGGGCAGTGGAAACAAGACATTCTGGAGGTGGCAAAAACAGAAGAAAAGGCCCAACAGAGTGGGACAATGACACAGTGGGGAAAAGGTAAAGGGCAGCAGCCACAGCAGCACATGAGGCGGGAAATGGCACAAGGGCCCATTCTGGAGGTGGCAAAAACAGGAGTAGCCCACAGAGGGGGACATTTATACAGTGTGTGGGTCACGGAAACCCAGCCAAGCGGGCAGCATGGGGTCAGACATTTGGAAAGGGGGGGGGGGGGGGGGGGGGGGGGGGGGGGGATGAAAAATTCGGAGGGGGAAAAAAACAGGGTAGGCCCACAGAGTGGGACAATAAACACATTTGTGTAGGTCAGGGGCAGCAGCCCCCGCAGCACTTTGGGGTCAGGCAGTGGCAAAAAATTTCACATTCTGCGGGGGCAAAAACAGAGTGGGCCCACAGAGTGGGACAATGACACAGTTTTGGGGGGTCAGGGCACACCCACAGCACACATGAGGTAAAGACAGTGGCACAATACAAGTGTGGAGGTCGGGGGCAGCAGCCACAGCAGCAAAATGAGGTCGGGCAGTGGCACAATCACATTCGGGAGGTGGCAAAAACGGGGATAGGCCCAAAGTGGGGACAAGACCAGTGTGTGGGTCACGACACACCACAGCACAGCATGAGTCAGACAGTGGCACAATGACAGAGTGTGTGGGTCACGGCAGCAGCCACAGCAGCAGCATGAGGTCAGACAGTGGCACAATGACACAGTGTGTAGGTCACGGCAGCAACCACAGCAGCAGCATGAGGTCAGACAGTGGCACAATGACAGAGTGTGTAGGTCACGGCAGCAGCCACAGCAGCATGAGGTCAGACAGTAGCACAATGACACAGTGTGTAGGTCACGGCAGCAGCCACAGCAGCACCATGAGGTCAGACAGTGGCACAATGACAGAGTGTGTAGGTCACGGCAGCAGCAGCATGAGGTCAGACAGTGGCACAATGACATTCTGGAGGTGGCAAAACAGTAGTAGGCCACAGAGTGGCACAATGACAGAGAGTGGAGGTGATGGCGGCAGCAGCATGAGGTCAGACAGTGGCACAATAACATTCTGGAGGTGGCAAAAACAGGAATAGGCCACAAAGTGGGACAATGACACAGTGTGTAGGTCACGGCAGCAGCCAGAGCAGCAGCATGAGGTCAGAAAGTGGCACAATCACATTCTGGAGGTGGCAAAAACTGGAGTAGGTCTCTGATTATATACTCATCATGCAATGCACCTTTATTAACGAACACACAGGCGATACCTTCGCTGCAGGTCCCCACCTGCTATTCAATATGCCTCCAATATTAGTGCAAATGGTAATTTTACAACGGTATGTTTCAGTAATAAAAAATATAAATTTTTATTCAAATTTTACATAAAAATTTGAATGTCCATTGTAAACAGTTTCCACACTTCACTTTCTATATATTGTATTATCATTTATCATTCACCTGGTGGTTCATTGAAGTATCTCCTTTACTTTGCGTAGTCGCATGGGGGATTCCGTCCGGAGTGGACTTGTTGCATCCAGCGTCTGTGCTGTGTGAGCCTTCTTCAACACCTACCACCTCCACTGTATACTGCCACGGTGCTTGCAGGTCATCTGCCTCGTCTTCCTCATCTCCATCTACCTCCTCCACTGCTCCTGCTCCTCCTCTCTTGTCCCTGGGTAGAAAATCCACAAATTTTCACCAGACAATGCTTCTGCTCCAATGTCCTCCTCCTCCTCCCCCCTCCATTTCAGTCCCCAGCGGACTCATATGGCCGCTAGATGTAGTCGCCAACGTCTCCAGTCCCCAGCCCAGACAGATTTTTTCAGCATCTTTTTCCAGGACATGAAGCAGTGGAATGACGTTATCATCCTGTAGTCCTGGCGACTGACAAATAAGTGGCCTCCTCGAATGGCCTCAAAAAAAATGGCGGGTTTGTCACGCATGAGCTGCCACTGGCTGACATCAAAGTTACAACAGGGGAGTACTCCTGTCCGCCTGAATCATCAAAAAATCTTTAAATTGGCCTTTCTCTGTTCATACAGTCAGTCCAACATGGGGCAGGCTGGATTTCCAACGGGTGGAAACATTTGCATCTCAGAGTGTGTTGGGGGAGGCCGTTCTGCCGCTGCAACTCGGGGAGGTGTTCCTGGCTTTGTAGGAATGGATGAGTGCATGCACATTTCCGGGCCCCATTTTCAGAATTTTCTGAAGATGGGTGGAAGACTTCAGGAACCTTTTGACAACCAGATTGAACACGTGCGCCATGCAGGGCGCATGGACCATCCCTCCTCGGTGCAGCGCGGACACCATGTTCCTCCCATTGTCCCTCACCATGGTTCCGATTTGCAGTTGGCGCGGAGAAAGCCACACATCGATTTCTTGCTGCATGACGCGGAGCAGTTCCTCCCCTGTGTGACTTTGTTCGCCGAGGCAAGCCAGGGGTAGAACTGCGTGACACCTGTGCCCTACACATGTGGTATGATGGAGCAGTACTTGTGGAGGCTGAGATGGTGGTAGTGGTGGTGTAGGAGGAGGCGAGATTGGCGCAGGAGCCGCAGTTTGACAACGTGGAGGAGAAAGCGTGTCTCCTGTCCAAGTTGTTGGTGTGCCTGGGCCAGAAGCACCATTCACCCAGTGGGCCATAAAGGACATGTACTGCCCTGACCGTAGTACAGCTCCAGACGTCCGCGTTGCCGTGCACCTTGGAACAACCGATAAGCTCAAGGACTGGCCCACCTTCTGTTCTACATATTTATGAAGTGCTGGTACTGCCTTTTTGGAAAATAAATTACGGCTTGAAACTCTCCATCTCGGGTCGGCACAAGCCATTATTCTCTGAACGGGTGCAGAGTCCACCATTTGGAAAGGGAGGGACTGCAGCACCAACAACTTGGGACAGGAGTATGGTCAGCTTCTGCCCTTAGGATGGTTGGCGCATACTGTTTTTCTCTTGCAATCGCCTCGCTGGAACGACTGCTGGGCCATGAGTAGCGAGGAGCAGGAGCAACTGGACCGGAGATTTATGTCAAAGAGAAACCCGCTCCCTTCTGCAGAGGTGGTGGAGCCTTTACTGGCTGCAATGGCATGCGTGCCACTGGGCGCTACTGCTGCTGCTGTTTTCTGCGGCGGCTGGATGGACCACCACATCTGAGCCACGTTTCTTTCCCAGGCCACCGGATGGTGACGCTGCATGTGTTGACGCAGGGCCGTGGTGCCAACGTTAGCTCCCTGGCCACGCTTCACTTTCTGCTTACAGTTTCTACATATACCCATATTCGGCTCCTCCGGTGTCTTAGCAAAGAACTGCCACACCGCAAGATATCGGGTTTTACCGCCAACGCTCCGCACTGAGTGACTAACCTTGCCGCTGCTGCCTCGCTGAGCCCCTGTGCCGCTACTTTCTTGGACCTGCGAAGCGGGTTTTTTACCCTGTGGCCGCTTGGCTCCCGACCTCACACTGCTGCTATCCTGCTGACTCACGGCCACACGACCCACTTGCTGGCTGCGCTGCTGCCTGAAAGCGCAAGCTGACGCCCTCCTTCTTTCCCGACGATGATGAAGCCCTTGCCTCACCCGGCTCCCAAGTGCGGTCGGCTACATCATCATCTATTTGTGTTTCATCGTCACTGCTGTCCTCATCACCGGGCTTGGGATGCATAGGCTGACCCCTCACAAAATGACCCCCCATGCCACTCTCCACATCTATACTTTGCCGCCTACTGCAAGAAGCAGGGATATTGGCCCCATTTCTTCACTGCCAAGTAGCTGCTTATTGCCCTCCTCAAATTGTTCATCCTCGCTTTTAGTTGGCGTTGAGCCCAGACCCCATAGTAGATCTTGGCTGAGGGGAACCGGATGGGACAGAGGCGGGTTGAGGACAGGTGAGGGCCGCTGACCGCTCCCGGGCCATGCCAACTAAGGGTTGTGTCTTACGTTCCCAACCGACTCTTGGCTGGGGTTTTCAGATGTCATCTGGGGGGAAGTGGATGACCTAGTCAACCAAACAAGAACCCTTGGGTTGCTAGTCAGCACACGGCCGCCCGATGACAACGGCCGTTGTGGCCTCACCGAGTGACCCCTGCTGCGACGTCCCCTTGCTGTGCTGCGACCTGGGCCTGCTCCAGGAATATTTGTGCCTCTGCCACTTGCAGGCAAAGAGCCTGCCACCTCTCTGTCTTACATACTGTTTGTTCTAAAAAAGTACAGACACTGTTTTATGAAGATATCTGTTATGATAAATACACACCCTGTATTTGACTCCAAATGAACACACTAACAAGCTTGGGGAACCCTTTGGGTATAAATTGCGCTTTACAAATGGGCAGGAAAAATTTACTTGTATGTGCCGTTTAAAAAATCTGTGTATTTTACTGAATGTGAAGGCTTAATTAAACCTTCAGATATGAATTATGCTACAGAATTTCTTCTGTGGTGGTGGAAAAGAAAGTTTCTTTTACTGAGTGCAACTGCAGAAAAATACTTAGTTTTTAAA